>OX369275.1:9223525-9334697 GCA_947284805.1 Coleophora flavipennella
AATATATTTTTTTTTATCATGTTTTTTATAATTTCTCTTTGATGCTATTGAGTAAAATTTAACACAGAAAATAATTATTGCCGATGTAACTGCACAGTAGATAAATTTTAGGATCGCGGGAATTATCGATCCACTAATAATTAATCAGCGAGATGGAATTCTGCGCCGTTAGTATTAATATATTTGGGGTACTGGAGTGCCCCCGCCATGTCGAGCACGGCTGTACCATCCTTTTCTCGGAGCAACTCTTGGTACTTTTAAGCCCCGTGTATTTTCGTTCTGGATAGAAGTCTGACATTTTAGTTACCAATAATACTTACTGAACCTATGTCTACCCCAAAATTACATGTTTGTATAGTTTGCAAAATATCTCAAGTTCACTTATTTCGTCACTGACTTACTCACCAATCATCAAAAACCTGAATTTCTTGTAGCTTGCCTACAAGCTTGAAATTTGGTGCACGGATAGGTTTAAGTACCTACTCATATAAAGGAAATACTTTCAAAATGAGGGCCCAAACATAAAGGCTTCCAGAAAATAGTACTATCTATTCGTCTGTTAGAAATGAAAGCCTTACAAAATATTCAGTAAAAATGTGCCAAGTGTTGATCTGGGGGCACGGCAGTGCCACCGCTATGTCTAGCGCATAACAAGCACTGCAGTAATACCGTTTCTAGAACTATTTCGGATAATTTGCGAGCCCCTGTATCTTTGCACTAGGTTCGTAAAAAAGGAGTGAAATCCCAATAAAAACATTCTGTAACAAATAACTTAACCAACTTAATTAAAAATTAAAATCGAGTGCATAAAATTCAACCCCTCCTTTTTGGACAGTCGGGTAAAAAACGTGCCAAGTTTCGATTAAGATTACTTGGCCATAAACAGTAGTGAGATGAAAGAAAGAGCCAAGTCCAAGTGAATAAAAGGAAGCGATTCACTTGGCCGTTAAACATTTTATAAGATTATTAAATCTAGGTACTTAGATATGTCAGAAAAGGTGAATATAGGCATATTGTTTCAATAATAAGCATAACGAAATATAAGCTTCGACATATCTACCCAGACTTACTACTCTTGTAATTTTTTTTACAGGATTTTTTGGTGTGATATACTTTCGCCGTGATTAGTCGTTTGTGATCGCGGCCACAGAATTTATTTTAGTCTCGATTAAGATTCGTCTACGTTCGAGGCATAATCGCGCCGGTCGTGCTCGTGGGCCATCTCGTTGAATCGTGTGAGCAGGACCGTAATAGTATTGCAAAGCAAGCAATAGTGTGCCATCAACGCTTGCAAATAAAGCTCCATATAAATTGGTCACATGCCCGGCTAGTGTCGGAAATTTGTGTGCGATGTTCTGCTGAAATGAAAACAAATGAAAAGTGGCGATCGGAATTATAAGTTGTGTAAAACTGTACCTATTCTGTGTCCACAGTGAAATACCTGCGAGAAGTGACTCCATATTTCCGTAAGGCGTCCATCATCAGTGAGGTTGGGTGGGAGCTGCAGCGCGGGTACATGTCGGAGGCGCCCCCCACACCCCCCTCGCCGCGGCGCCGGCGCGTGGATACCAGATACATACCGATACTCATGGCGTGCATCGCCAAGAATTTAAGGCATCCTGACCCTGGTAAACACCTAACGTATAACTTTCGAAAATTCACTGATCCTGGTATATTTTACGTGCTTAGATCACACATAAAAGAAAAAGATTCACGGTCTCAAAAGTGTCCAAACATTTTTCACGGAGGTGTATATACTTTCTTTGTCTAACATAGCTATTTAAATATTTCTATCCTGTCTCCTGTCAAACAACTGTCTAAACGTATTAGTATGAAACCGGGAATCGAGTTTTTTAAAGTGATCTAAGTTTACGTGACATTTTCAGTGACTTTATTCTCCTTTATTCTCTTGGCAAAAAAAAACCCAGAATCATTTCTTCTTTATTCTGTGTGTAAATTTCTAGTTCTAGAATATCTTGGAAGTAGATTTTTAAGAGAAAAACTGTTGAGGCTATTGCACTTCTTGGATGAGTTGATAAATTGAAACTGTCCTAATAATAGGTCGGGCAAAAAGGTTCTCTATAATTTGTTAGTATAAATTTGTAATCAAATCTCTTTGCTTGTATTATTTGTACCTGGCTGGTTATAAAAAAATTAAAAACGTGAATTCGAAACTTTAATAAAAATAGAAATTGCCGCCTTTTTCCAATGTTTTTTCTGTCTACGAAAATAATTAAAAGTAACGAAGAAATTTTATGTAAAAAAGGTAAAAATGCAACACAGGCCGCGAATAAAATTTGTGCTGTTTATTTTTTTGGAGATTGGGATTTTTTTATTAGGGCAGCTCTTTTAAGTGCACTCCAACCCTTATTGCAGTAATATAATAGTCAGTAGCACAAACTTGGTTCAAGCGTTTCCGGTCTGGAAATTTTAAAGTTCAAGATGAACGTCGTTTTGGTCGCCCTGTTTGAATTTGCATTCAAAATACGAATAAACTTTTCCCTCTAACTAATAATTCCTTAACCAGGTCATCAGTCCACCGAGTGGTACGTCTTCTAATACACGGTTGACACTCGAGAACTTTACAGCCTCAAAGTTATTATAAAGTCTAAACTTGTGAATATCTCATTTGTTTCCCAGAGGACCGCACCATTGAAATCCACTCTCCCGACGGCATGCACGTACTGGTTCTTCGTGCCGGAGACGCGAACACCGCGAGCGCGTGGCATCGCGCGTTGCATGCATGCGCGCGCCGCGCCGCCCGGGCAGCGATCGCGCGGGCCAAGCCGCGGCTGCGGCCTATAGTGGGCGATGTCAGATATGCCGGTTGGCTAGCGAGGCGGCCGCAGCATGATCACGTGAGTTATGCACCAAGGCTAGGGCCGCCGTCTCCTGTCCGGGAGGTCGTGGTTCGAACCTGCCACGTACCAATGTGATTTCGAATTTAGATTTCATATGTACGTTTATCCGATGCCCTTACGGTGAAGGAAAACATCGTGAGGAAACCTGCACACGCCTGTGAAGAAACTCGCAGGTTGTGTGTGAAGTCGACCAACCCGCACTGGGCCCGCGTGGTCGACTACGGCCCGATCGCCCTAATTCAGGGTAGGCTCGAGCCCCTCGGTGGGGACGTATATGAGCTGATATGAATGAATGAATGCACCAAGAAGAATCAAATAGTACATTACTGCAGTGACCAGCATAAGAGGCATTGATGAATGAACTTGTAAATGTGAGCCGAGGCGATAATATAGTTTGTATAGTACTTTTCTCAAATAATGCTCGGAAATTAAAACTTCAATAAATGCTTTTCAAAATCAATAACGAACAACAATAATTTTTCACGCGCCAAAGTGTTCGTTTGTTTTTATTTTCAATAAACAGCGTTGTATTTGCAAGTCAGTTCGAAATTTAAATAAAACCTTTGATAAGTTACCTCCTTGGTTGCCATGTTTCGGAGTAAAGTATAGTTCCATTTTTAAATTACACGACCGATATGAGTTTACATAGTAATTTATTTGGCCGCTGAACGCGACAGATATGGATTTTCATTCAACTTTTGCCGGCCGCTGCTTGCATGTATTTGGCCAGTACAGCAACTTCGATTTATCTCAAAGAAGGTTGTTAAAATAATGCTCAAATTTCAAGCATGTTTGAGAAAATACTATTTAAACTATTCATGTTTTTTTTCTATAATCAGAATGGTGAAAATCCACGGTGAGGCTGCCAGCGGCATGCACGCGTTTTTTAAAATTAATTTTTGTTGTAAAATTCTGAATTTCTTCAAATGTCAACATAAAGCGTATAGTTTTTGTCTCTGTCGTATGGGTCCCGTAATATAACTTGGGAAGAACAAATACTTTATCAAATAACTCAATAGATCCATCATGAATGGAGTTTCACGACATCTTTCTCCCCTCTCCATTTCATCATCGGACGACCAGGTGCGGAAGGCGATTCCACCCCTTTGTTGTTATTGTTCCACCTTTACGCACGAAGCGTTTTGCTTCTTCGTTCATTATGCAAACAACAAATTTAGGAATCTTCAAGACGAGAGAGAATAGGCACTATTTAAGCTTGCGTGTTACATCCATTTACATTTGTGTTGCATCGGCAGTTACAATCAGGTGAGGTGCACCCATACGCACTCAATTTTTTGTATAAAAAAATATATTGAGAACGAACAAAAGATTTTAGCCATAAACGGACTTCAGACCTGAAAGAGCTATCAAGTACACTTAAGTTTAGTTATTGGTTTAATTAAATGATTTTTTTCAGAAACAGTGACGTGAAAAAAAATGTTTAGCACTAAACACTAATATGTCTGTTCACAAATATAATAAAAAAAACTATCTTCCTGTCCAAGTTATGAAGCAGTTTTGTTACTTTTTGAAGTCCAATTGCAATAAAATTATTTCATTCAATCTTAGCTTGGTTATACTATAGCAGAGGTGGTTGCTTGCTTCTAAAATGTTGATGATTTAATAAAAATAATTGTTGATATTTTTTTCAGATGAGTGCATCAGGCTCCGATAGTTCCGACGACACGGATGGCTGGCAACCTACCTTCGTCGCTATCACTGACCGTGAATTAAGGTAACAGTATTTATATCACTTTTCATTTCTTTGAGACTCATTGGTGACGACGAGCTAGTCAATGACAAGCTCCAAAGCCTTGAGCATCGCCGCAAAGTCGCCTGTCTATCGGTATTCTATCGAATTCATTTCGGAGAGTGCGCGCAAGAACTTCACGACCTCATTCCCCCTGCTCCATTCCACCGTCGGTCAACGAGACGCAGGGAGGGGTTGCACCCCTTTGTTGTTGATGTTCCACCTTTTCGCACGAATCGTTACGCTTCTTCATTTATTATGCGTACAGCGCAGGAGTGGAACTCCTTGCCTGCGTCAGTGTTTCCCGATTCCTATAATTTGGGGATCTTCAAGGCAAGAGTGAATGGCATTCAAGGCATTATTTGAGTTTGCGTGTACCATCCTCGACTGCATCATCACTTACCATCAGGTGAGTTGCAGTCAAACGCTCTCAAATTAAAAAAAAAAAAAAGGTGAGGTATTGATTGGAACAGTTGTCTCTGTCTTAGAAGAGTAAAAAAATAACCACACTTTTTCACTTTGTCAATGGTTTTTCGTTTCAATAAAAAACTACAATGAAAGTATGAAAAACGATAACATTACTCACTTTGTATTATCTTATCAAATATTGTTGTATATTTTTTAAAATTTATGCTTCAAAATATTAGTCATAACTAGAGTTGAATGTAACGGTGTAGACCTAGCTTTAGGATTTTTATTGAGCTAAAACTGCTGAATCGTGTTTCTAATAGCTTTTGACTTTAAGGAACATTATTTTTGATGATGTAGACCTATCTTTGGATTTTTTTCTATCGAGCTAAAACTGCTCAATCGTATTTCTAATAGCTTTTGACTTTAGACTTTAAGGAAAATCATCAACAATAAATTTTCAATTTTAAATTTTCAACCTTGGGTTTTCTATCGTTTAGGAGTAATTGACGTCAAAAATAACGAAAATCTGTAATATTACCGACTTAATATTGGCATGCTATTTGGGGCGTATTCACATCAGCTTCCGTGTTGTTTGTATAGCCGCTATTCAACCACAGATTGAACAGACAGTAAAATCAGAGATCTACTAACATGATTCACTAATTTAGTCTTGTAACTTACTATACATTTTTTTTAGCTATTACCCGACTGCGCCAGACGGGGGTTTATGTTATTCGAGTGTATGTATGTATGTACATTTCTTTAGCACGCTCTGTAGCTTAAACGGCTTGATGGATTTTGGAGTGCGAGCTGTCGTTAGACTCGTTTTGATCCCGTGAGTGGCCATACATTTTCACCCGACTGGTCAAAAAGTTTTTATGAAGTCGGATTTTAAATTTGTAATTAATTCTTTTATGAAAATCATTGTTATGGCGTTAAGTTGTTTATGATTGCGAAATGTTTTGTTTAAATAGCTTCGGTTTTTAAAACAAAATGAGATTCGATTATCACCTCGGAACTCTTAGCCGGCCAACGCAGACCGTTCATGCACATTTACCCTGCTACCTAGCCGTCAAACAAAGTTCTTGCAGTAAATACTACCTGTATGTACCGTCTTTAGTAGACAGCTTGACATCGTGAGCGTTAATGAAGTCGTCTCTTCCAGACTGTACGACTCAGCCCCTTGGTCAGGCGAGGCATGGTGCGCGGCCGCGGAGTGCGTATCCCTCGCGGCGACGCGCCTGGCCTGGTGGCGGCGTGGTGGCGCCGGTGCGGGTGGCGCCGCTGCGCTGGGTGTGCGCGCCGGCACTGCGCAGGGGCTAAGGGTCCGGGCGTTGAGAGCAGATACTCCGCACGATTTGGCTGCGGCGGCTGGGGCCTTAGTGGACGGGGCGCATCAAGCTGTTCATGCTCAAGAATTTACATTCCGTAAGTGTAATTTATCTTACAAATCTAGTGAGTGTATGTGTGGTGGATTGCGCAAGGGTTGCGAGTGCAGGTGTTGAGAGCCGATACCCCTCATGACTAGTGGACAGGGAGCTCAAGTTCATGCTCAAGAATTTACATTCCGTAAGTGTAATTTATCTTACAAATCTAGTGAGAGTGTGTGTGGTGGATTGCATAAGGGTTGAGAGTGCAGGTGTTGAGAGCCGATACCCCTCATGACAGTGGACAGGGAGCTCAAGTTCATGCTCAAGAATTTACATTCCGTAAGTGTAATTTATCTCACAAATCTTGTGAGAGTGTGTGTGGTGGATTGCACAAGGATTGAAAGGGCAGATGTTGAGAGCCGATACTCATCATGCTCAAGAATTTACATTCCGTAAGTGTAATTTATCTTACAAATCTAGTAAGAGTGTGTGCGGTGGATTGCATAAGGGTTGAGAGTGCAGGTGTTGAGAGCCGATACCTCTCATGACAGTGGACAGGGAGCTCAAGTTCATGCTCATTAATTTACATTCCATTCGTTTGGCTCTTTTTTTTGACGTGATAACTGTTATAATACGATGAACGCCGGCTGCACTCACGAAAAAGCATGACTCATTGTCACGTCCCGCTTGAGCCGAGCGTGCAAGCGAGAGCGCGGAACAAGCGATAGAGAGGCACAATCGGCCTAAGCGTTCGACTTGTGTCACGTTATCACGTAAAATTATCGTTCGTAAACTGACTTTACAGATAACCAATTTTTATTAAAAATTTGTCTCTTGAGTGTCTTGTGTCGTTAGAGCGGTCACAGCTTAGAGCGGTCGTAGCTCTCATCATATCAATCGAAAGATATTCAGTGCTGGACAAGAGCCTCCTCCAAAGATTTCTACAACGACCGGACCAGGTCGTCGGTCCACCGAGTGGGGTGGGAGTGCGCGGTCGCCTCTCGAGAAAATTACTTCCCCAAGGGCCAAATGTTCTATGAGCTATATGCCCCACCCACTGCCACTTATTGTTAGTTTAGCGATTCTAAGAGCTAATTATCTTCGCTCATTATTTAATTTGAATATTTTGTCGTGTCAGGTTGTCGTTTCCGCGGCATGTGTGCCCGCCTGTCCCTGGGCGCGGGCGGCCTCTGCGTCTGGGAAGCCGCCGGCTCGCTCGGGCGCGGCGGCGCAAGGGCCCTCTACCGACGTCCCTTACATGCGCTAAGGGCCTCCGCCGATCATCTAACTACGCTGCTACTGCACTTTGCCGACGATGACACTATTGTGAGTAAAAAAATACTTTCATTTTACTATCATCATTACAGCTCATATACGTCCCCACCGAGGGGCTCGAGCCTACCCTGAATCAGGGCGATTAGGCCTTAGTCGACCACGCGGGCCCAGTGCGGGTTGGTCGACTTCACACACAACCTTCGAGTTTCTTCGCAGGTGTATGCAGGTTTCCTCACGATGTTTTCCTTCACCGTTAAAGCAATCGGTAAGTATGTACGTAAGTTTTTTTTAAAAAACTCATTGGTACATTGGCCATCCAGATTTGAATTTCAATTTACTATAACGTAAACAAATAGCGCAACTTGAAACTGGCACCAGATCATTTATGGTTATGCTATGTTATGTTATCTTTGTAGGGTTCCGAAATCAACAAGGAACCCTTATAGTTTCACCATGTCTCTATGTCCGTCTGTGCACGGCTTAGCTCAGAGACTATTAGTACAAGAAACCTGTATTTGTTCATGCTAGTTGTACTATCGTTGACTTTCAGTAGTAAGGGATCGCAGAATAGCCATAGACAGTGTTGTCGATTCGATGTAACACGATTTAACTTATTTGTCAGGACTAAACTAAATTTACGCACTCTATCTTTTTATTTTTGTATCGAAAAGACAGAATGCATTAATTTAGTTTAGGCCTGTCAAATAAGTTAAATAGTGATACGAGTACACTGAATCGACACCATTGTGATGTTAAAGCCTAGAACAATAACTAAAACATAGAAGTAGTGTAATGACGTTTCCATGTACACTTCCATACACACACAAACACAAAAATGCACAATACAAATCACGTCACGTACGCACCGAAGTATTGCGCAACCAGAATGAATGGATATTCACAGCTTAAGAGGATTGTGAAGCTGTGACTTTTCGTACAAACGGCGTTAACGATTTTTACCTCTTAAATGTTAACCGATTTGCACCATTTTTTGATAGGTTGTCAGTCAGAACAAAAGCTAGGCTTATACGTTTCGTTTTTAGGGTTCCGTACCCAAAGGGTAAAATCGGGACCCTATTACTGAGACTTCGCTGTCCGTCTGTCTGTTCGTCCGTCCGTCTGCCACCAGGCTGTTTCATGAAACGCGATAGCTAGACAGTTGAAATTTTCACTGATTATGTATTTCTGTTGCCGCTATAACAACAAATACTAAAAAACAGAATAAAATAAATATTTAAGGGGGCTCCCATACATCAAACGTGATTTTTTTGCTCGATATTGATAACGGCAATAGGTAGATGCTAGATATATTCACAGAATTCTTAGTTGTATATTTACTTTGACAATAAATAATATAATTAAAATAAAACAAATATTTAAGGGGGGCTTCCATACAACAAACGTGAATTTTTTCTCGATATTGATAACGGCAACAGATAGACTTTTGAAATATTCGCAGAATATTGATTTGTATTATTCACTTTAAAAATAAATAATTAAATTAAAATAAAACAAATATTAAAGGGGGCTCCCATACAACAAACGTGTTTTTTTTGCTCGTTTTTGCTCAATATTGATGACGGCTCAACAGGTAGACGCGATAAAAACGTGATTTTTTTGTTCGATATTGATAACGGCAACAGGTAGACGTTTGAAATATTCACAGAATATTGATTTGTATTATTCACTTTAAAAATAAATAAATAAATTAAAATAAAATTAATATTTAAGAGGGGTCTTCCATACAACAAACGTGATTTATATAGATTGGTACGGAACCTTTCGTGCGCGAGTCCGACTCGCACTTGGCCGGTTTTTCAAAATTACTGATAAAAAAATGGGCGAAATTAGTTTCGTATGAAAACACGTGAAAGACAATAAAATAAAACTTATTAACTTTATCGAAAAAACAAAAACGTAAAAGCCTAGCTTTTGTTCTGACTGAAAACCTATCAAAAATTGGTTCAAATCGGTTAACATTTAAGAGGTGAAAAGCGTTAACGCCGTTTGTATGAAAAGTCGGAGCTTCACAATACTCTTAAGACATTTCACATTAAGTGACTTTAATTTGGTGTCGTAAAGGTACCTTTACAAGACCCAAAACAGTGGACAATTTGACATTATACATGTAGCTTTCTCTCTCATTATTCTGTGTATTGGAAAGAAAAGGACGTGTATATAAGAGTCAATTACACTACGTCTTTGTTACTCATTGTCCTGTGTATTAAAGTGTCTTGCTTACATTGTTGGTTTTTGTAATGAAAGATACTTTACATGTCAAATTGAACCGGTTGTAGCTCAGTGTGACTTGCGTGGTTGCGTCGATCATGCAGGTTAACTGACCAGAATTACGGTCATTACATGGAGGGGTTTGACTGTTAGTGGTATTTTTGACGACTTTTTCCGTGTTTCGCAAGGCACGGTAGCAGATGATCCCAGTTGCTATCACTAGGTGGTGGATGGAAGGTTTTTGACAACGGGATCCGTCACTGGCCCTACAACCTTCGCCAATCCGGACTTGGCCCCCGTTTGTGGAGTATGGCCTACTACGATCTTATATAAGTCTTGCCGCCAAACATCAATGCTAACATAAAGTAATGCTTTTAACCGCCTCGTCGCGGGTTTGATTCCCGGTGGGGTCAACTTGTAAGACTCGGTTTGGTTGGTGGTAGGGCATTTTATAAGCCCGCCTGGCTAACTACTACCATCTTATCTAAGTCTTGCCACCAAACATCAGTGATAACAACACTGATGTGTTCCGGCTTGAAGATAAGATAGCCAGTTCTTCATTGCGTTGGGGAATCTTGGTACGCCCGCTTCCATCTTCGGCAGCATCGTCACTTACCATCAGGTGAGATGATGCCAAGGGCTTACCAATTATGAATAAAAAATAAAATAAAAAAAACAACACTGATGTGATCCGGCTTGAAGATGAGATAACCAGTTTCCCTTACGTTGGGGAATCTTGGTAAGCCCGCTTCCATCTTCGGAATCATTGTCACTTACTATTAGATGAGATGATGCCAAGGGCTTATCAATTGTAAGCAGAGCAGTATTAACAGAGATTTGTAAAGAAAAAGTTCACAAATCCTTATTGATGGTAAAAATCAATGGTGAAATAATAACCCGTGTCCGTTTGTTTATTTAAATCCCTTCACACAGGAGCTGGACATGGAAGGCAGCCCAAAACCTGCAGTCTTCATTCTCCACAACCTATTATCCGCGCGAGTCCACTCGCTGCCAGCGGAAACGGCCCCGCTATAACCCTTTAACAGGACTAAAGTAAGCGTACCACAATACTGTCATATAATACTCGAGAACCTTTGTAAGCCAGCCAGTCAGCGAGCTAAGGAATACTTTAAAGATTTTTCAAAAGAAGATTTTACACGTGTTACAATGGAGGATGGTGGTTTTTCTAGTGCTGACTCGTTTCGGAATGGCTGACATTGGTGTGTATTAGTTTTAATTTCGATAAATGTCATCAACAATCATCCTGCCTAAGCATACTATACCTTATTGCTTGGTGATAAACGCGATAAATGGCTAGGTAACGAAATAAATGTAGATAATGTTTGCATGGTTGGTTTATTTATAAGTGGCCGCCTTTTAGAGTGGGATAAAACAAGTTGGTTATTAGGTATGTAGAATGAGATTACAGGCGGCTATGGTCTGACCGTGACTATTACTTTTGATCTGTAAGTATTGTTTCATTTATAAATATCAATGGTAATCTAACTATACTGCATACTTCTAGGGCTAAAAAAAACATTGAAAGCCAAAGTAAAATAGTTTTTCTACTCCCATTTGGTAATTTTCTTAATAAGTACATAACCTCTAATCATATCACAAAAGTATTCATTCCTACAAGTCGTTTTACAATGATCATTTCAAAACGAAACAACAGTACTACAATGAAACTTTTTAAATATTTTTATGGCTTTGGCTTCAAAAATTCACTAAATGTATACTACAATGTATTTTATTTATTTCATGGTCTTAGAAAAAAATATTGTATACCACTGCACGCAATTAGCCATTGTAACACTCGTGCTGTCTATTGTGCCACTCAGCTTCGCTTCGTGGCACAAACTAGCACTCATGTTGCAATGGCTCTCAATACTTGGCAGTGGCATAAATAACTATTGAGAGCTGGGGATCATTTTCTAGATGTCTTTTCTTGTCTTGGTGGTTGAATTATATTTTTTAGACATGGTAAAAATATGATGGACAACAATGGTCATATTTTAATAGTTAGCATTTTTGGTCGAATCGTGTGTTCGAAGTTTTTTAATGATAATAAAAAAAGTCTATCTGGGAGTTGTTCACGAACTACTTAACTCAAAAATCTTCCCCCTCCCATACGATTCAAGACCATGACGCCCGGAAAGATCCAATTCCGTGTCGTAAGTGTGAGTCTTCAATAGCTCATTAATAGGTGGGTCACAAATAAAGATGGTTTTCTTCGAAATCACTTTAAATAGGTACTTTAATTCACTCGATATCTACACACCAACAAGAAAAAATACATCACCGTTCAAAAGACAGATAACAGAACCATAGTAAAAGGAAATAATAGTAGGTTCTTTTCATACAATAGTACATTGCGCGGTTTGTATGTGTGCGCTCCAGTAGGCATGCTTCATTCGCACGCATACTACAATAAATAGGAATGGCATTAGATCATAGACCATTCCTATTTATTGTAGTGTGCGTGCATATGGTGCGTGCCTAGCCACAGATTACTAATTAGTTACTAGCCTAGCCTACTGCGGCGCACACACATACAAACCGCGCGATGTATCATTATATGAGGACATTTTTTCCATTTACTATGACAGAACGCCCAAACTGACAGCTATCATCAAGACACATTAATTTTTTTTAACTATGGGGTAGTAAGTGTGGGTGATTTTTGTGTGAATATTTTTGAATACAGTTGCTCGAAAAGCGGTACTTTACGAGTATAATATACCAGTTTACTGTGAGCAAAATTGGTTTTACCACACACACGCGTTTACTTTGTCACTTTTTTTCAATTTCTAGCGAGTAAAAAACATAATAACTTAAGATACAGTTTTCTTTCAAACTTTTGAAAGGAAAATTTTTAAAGGATACATGTCACCTTGTGAAGAAAGGAGAACAAATATCATTGTGGTCTGTGTCGCAAGGAGATAGATTGATCCCAACAAAACATAAATGTGAAAGGGTGCCAAGTTTGATACAAAAAAATCACATAGATCTAAATGGTACCAAGTTCTATAGTGGTTTCTTAAATTATAGCTACAGGACTTCAAATTGAAATATTTATCTTGAACTTCCTCAAATAATAGAGAACGTGCAATGGTTTTCCGTTGCTTAAAAGAAAATTTGTTATGTCCAGTGCTAACAGTGTACCTTGGCGTAAAACTGAATTGAGTTTTAGTTGTAAATACAAATTTAATTAATGTATAGTAAATTGCGCGCGAGTTTTAAAAGTCGACAAGCAAGCATATTGCGATTTACGACAGTTATTAAATCGTGATGTATCAACACAAACATCGAAACCCACTCTCGTCGTAGAAGGACCACCAGTCCAAAGCCGCCCCCCCTGCAATTATTTGTGTTTCGTTATTATTGAACAACCCCCTGACAGAGCCTTTAATTACCGCCGCATAGAGTGAGCTAATATTTAAAACTAAGTGTCGAAACACAGTTTACAAAACAACCAACTGAGTTGTGTTGTAAGCTTTTCTTGACACCGCTCCGTCTTTTAACCGACTATAATAATATAAAAGGAGAGTTATTACTTAACATAATAAAGTAATATGTAAGGTCTCTCTGAAAACTATGAAAGTAATTTAAGGGAGGTACACTTCATGAAACTGAACAACTTTCACCAACCTATACTCAATTAGGAATGATCAGCTGATAGCGAATATTGTATGGGAGGTCCAAATTTTTTTTTGCGAATTCATTTTAGTTTCTTTGGGGAAAGTTGTTCGGTTTCATGAGCTCAATTCTGCTTTTAATTATTTTCAGGTATTTGAAAAATGTATTAATGATAATATTAAAAAATATAACACACTATTCACACAAATGCGCTGGATGCGGGCAGCGCTGGACCGGTCGTCGTTAAAATGATGTGTCTTTCGGCTGATATGATGATTTCAAAAAGACCCCATATGTAATCATACCTAGATACAGTTTTTGCAATGTGTACAACTTACATTGTGCAATATTATTATAATAATGCAGAATATTAGAAAAAAAAATGTACTAAGAAAGTGATAATTTACTTTAGTATGTAGAGACACAGCAAAAACGAAAGTGGTTGTTTTTAAATACACTTAATTTACCTCATTTAACGAATGAATTTCTAAAAAAGACCAATTCATTGTTCATACTCTTTTCATTCAAATCAAATTTATTAGCGTAAGTTTTCTATTTCTATACTTACATATTTTAAAATAATTTTTTGACTGCATGAAAATACCTATTACAAATATTCCAGTTCCATATCGCAAGGGAACCGATATAATATTAATTACATAGCAATTAAGTGACGTAGAGTACTCATGTATTTATAATGATATACTCTTTTACTTTTTACTATTAGTAGTAGAACGTCTACAATGGTGTTGATTCGATTAATCACGATTTAAATTATTTTACAGGACTAAACTAAATTTACGCATTCTGGCTTTTTCTTTCTGTACCGAAAAGACGAGGACAGACTGCCTAAATTGAATCGTACTATACCGAACACCGTCATAGCTCTCAGAATTGCTAAACTTAAGTGGCAGTGGGCGGGGCACATTGCTCGTAGAACAGATGACCGTTGGGGCAGTAAAGTTCTCGAGTGGCGACCACGCACCGGAAAACGTAGTGTAGGCAGGCCTCCCACTCGGTGGACCGATGACCTGGTGAAGGTCGCGGGAAGCCGCTGGATGCGGGCAGCGCAGAACCGGTCGTCGTGGAAATCCTTGGGGGAGGCCTATGTCCAGCAGTGGACGTCCTTCGGCTGATATGATGATGATACCGAATCAACACCAATGAATGATTTACTACAAAAGTTAATAGTTTTTTTAAGTACGAATTTATGTAGTATTTCATAATGATGATCTTTAGTGCAGTAATATTAAATTTTTAAATAGAAAATATGAACCTTATGACTAAAGTTTGAAACACCTTCTTTTAAATACCAGGTTTTTTTTCTGTAGAAATAAGTTGAGCCAAACTCAGACATGAAACAATAGCATGCAAACAGTTTCACAGATAATAAAAAAAACTAAATCATAAAAATTGATTTCCAACGTATTAGTAAGCCAGAAATTCTCTGAATAGAATGTATGTAGCAGAAGCCATCTGTTCAGTTACAACTTAAGGAGGTTCGATTAGCACACTAGCGCCGCCAATGGAACTTTTAGCAGTGTAAAAAAAAAGTTTATTGCTAATATTTTCAGTTATAAAATAATATTTACAGTCATAAAATAACAACTATGTAGTAGTTGTTGCCCCCCTATATGCGCAAAAAACCTCAATGATTTCGATTAAAGTCCATAAGAATAATAAATTGTTTATTTCTATTGGCGGCGCTAGTGTGCTAATCGAACCGCCTTAAATTTATTCATTGCTGGTTCGTTAATAAATTGTGAACTTATCTTATTTATTATAAACTATTTTACACATGTAGTAACAGTTCTTTCGATATTGGTACCTTAATAGATCAGAAGCTAGCAGGCCGTTATTACTTGATAATATAACTGTTCTTTTGATATTGCTACTTAATAGATCAGAAGCTAGCAGGCCATTATTACAGGGTAATATAATGTTTTTCATCGACTCATATTCATTGGTAGTCCCTTAATACATTGTGGTATTTTAATTTTGTTATAAATTATTTTACACATCCAGTAAATTTTTTTTTGGATATTGGTAAATTAATACATCAAAAGCTAGCAGGCCATTATTACTTGGTAATATAATGTTATTCATCGACAGAATCTAAATATCTAAAAAAAAGGTTCAAGAATGGATCATAATCATAAATCAATGACTGATTTTGATATTTTATAGATAAGAAACTCAGGGGGGGTAGACAATGTAAGCTCTGTTTCTAGTTTCAACGAAAACATTTACAAAAGGTTAATCTGATGTGAAAGTGGATTGTAAGAATAAAAACGTAGTTGGTAATCGCAAATAAAAATACATTAAAATTAAACCTCGTCGAAATAGTCTTTAATACTTAAAATAACTTTTAAATACTAGTTTTTTATTAGGAAAGTATGTTTTTTTTTAAATGGTGGTTTATTCTAGTAACACTAGCCATTGTTATTATTTTACTCGGACATTTATTACGTATAAATGGAATCTTCCAAAGAAGAATCTCTTGTAAGCATGTTACGTAATAGTTAAGTGTACATTCGCGGTTATTTATAAACGTACCTATTTTAAATTAATATTTTTATAATTTGTATATTATACCTATAAGTAAGTGAAGTCACAGTTAATACACATTCCAGGAATGTAGTTCGTTAGATCTGCTGGCATTTATTGTTCTTTTTTTTAAACTGGAATAAATAACATTATAATCTGCTTTTCAATTTCGTGGTTTTGTGCCGTGTCGACGACGACGTAAGATATGTATTATGTAGTGTTACGATTCGCATAGTCTTTGTATACATTATTTTTTAGCGTTAAGATAATATGGGCATTTCATTTTATTAATTAATTAATTTATATAATATACAAGGTGTAAAATAAATGGTGTAGGTCCCGTTAACTGGGGCTTCTACTCATCATACTGAACAACTTTCGCCAAGGAACCCATAGTCAATTCTAAAAAAAAATGTGGACCCTCTATACTAAAATGCACAAAATTGGTTTTTTTTTGCGATTTCAGCAAAGTTGTAGAACAAAAGTTGTTCAGTATGATGATTAGAAGCACCAGTTAACGGGACCTACACCATTACACCCTGTCTATAGAATATTAGAAGTTAAAATTCTCGGTCGGTATAATTAATAGTCTCATTTTGACTTATGATAATTCAAGTGCATTTTGTTTTCAATTTAGTTTCAAGCCCATTCCATTTTTGATGTAGTTAAAGATTTATCTCTAAGAGTAAGCTAATTTTCTCAACTATGTTACCATGTAAACATAACATTTCAATCATTATAATTAGTGGTTTATAATGTATAAGAATATCTCTAAAATTTTACAAAACTTTCTGAGTATGAACCAAAATAGTACTACATAAAATACATTCTCTATTTGTAACTTGTAAGTTACCACAAATCTTGACGATGTTGCCATATCAATGAACGTGAAACTTAAGCTAAGACTAATCTATTAGAATTTTTACTGACGAATACCATTGCTATTTTACTACTTTCAAACCATTGTAACTGTAGTTCATAGTTTTAGCAATATTATTAATACGTCATCACATCACTTTAGAATATTTTCCTTAATTAATTTTTAGTTTTTAACGTTATTATTATTAATTATGTACCCGCTGAAGCTTTAATTTACATAATATTTACTTTTTTCATTTTACGATCTGATTTAGATTATTATTTACATTTATCGTTTATTCTTTCACGATACTAAAATAATTATTAAAACCTATTATTTATTCGCGAGTGTATATTGAAATGTGATTCATATTAAGTAGTTATAATTCTTTATGTAGTAGATAAACGATTGTCATTTTGATGCAATAAAACAACGAAGTTGAATTTGTTTTTTTTTATTTTTGAAACTTATAAATTAACTGTAGGTTCCTGCTCAAACGACAAACTCACTACGGCCTGCTTACTCTCTTGAAGAGTCCCTGAAAAAAATTGAAATAATATATGGTCACTTTATATGGGAGGTGCCCTAATCCTGTTCAACTAGGGGTATGACCGGTAGTAATGTAATATTAGGTCGGGGAAAAAGTTTCATTGTATTTTGTATGCAAATTCAAACAGGGCAACCAACCAGAGCGAACTGCATCTTGAACGTTAAAATTTTCAGACTGGAAACGCTTGAACCAAGTTTGTGCTACTGATTGATCTGCATTCGGTCCATAAATAACTCAATATTTATGCACGGCCTGTGTTGCATTTTTATCTTTTTAGGGTTCTGAAGTCAACAAGGAACCCTTATAGTTTTGCCATGTCTGTTCGTCCGTCTGTCCGCGGCTTAGCTCAGAGACTATTAGTACTAGAAAGCTGTAATTTGGCATGGTTATAACATATTAATCACGCCGACTAAATGCTACAATAAAATCTTCACTCCTACATTTAAAGAGGGGGCGATTTTTTAGTTGACGTACCCAATCGTGTGGGGTATTGTTGAATAGGTCTATTAAAACTACTGAGGATTTTCTAAAACCATTTTTTGATTCAGGGATGCGTTTGTGAAATTAAGCAATTTTTTGTTAGAGTCAAGTGTCCCCCCTCCCCCAAGATAAACGGACATCTGAAAAAATTGTGAAAGTAGGACATACAATCATTTCAAAAGGAAAACTAACACGACTAAGTAGACTTTCTTAGTTTAGGAGTAATAGTCGACCAACTTAGGTGTACAGTTGGATTTGAAGAAAGTTCATAAATTATTTATCGATACTAAATGTTCTATACATCATCATCATGATGTTTATCAGTTTAAAAATGGAAAAGAAAGGGAAACAATGACTTCTATATTACTAAGGGAAACCTTCATTTTTTAAAATAACATTTTACATGTTCTAATTTATTATTATTACAATTAATACAAGCAGAGATTTGATTAAAATTTATACTTACAAAATACGCAGAAACTTTTTCTCCCACCAAAATAATAAATCTATATTATAGTACTTTAGTCAAAGTATATATATTAGTACCTACTAACGTAGTTTAGTATTGTAGAAAGCAAAGAGGATTTAATCACTACGTTTAGTAGAAAGTTTCAAGAAATTCACATGTCGTTTTAGAGAAATATACAAATCCATGACAGCTATCCAACCAAGATATGCCCCGAGCACACATTTTATTTCATCCAAATAGGTTCAGCAGTTACGCTAAGTCGGATGACAGAGACACATACATACATGCCTTTATTTTTTATTTAGGCTTTGTCTCTTCTAGTTATTTATTTTCGTAAAAACCAAAGTAAAAACAATATTAAGACAGAAGCAGTTTTAATGGATTCTTCGTAAAATGTCACAGGGTAACAAAAGGTCCCTTTCTTAAAAACGTTAATTTTGTACAACGTCCCCTTCCCAAAATGTCCCCTTACCTTTCTAAGGAAAAACAGAGAAACATTTTACGAAGAAGCCCGTAATAAATACTTTTCCTAATTAAGTTGGATATAAACGAGTTAACCAAACCAAATAACGAAGTGTTTGTCCAGCACGTAACCCAATCCCTATGCTAACCCCATACTTGCCACGTACGGTCGGTTTGACCCGGCCGCAGTTTTTTTTTTCTGAAGTGGAGCCGAGCCGTTGCTCCGATAGCGTTTCATTGGGTCGAGAGTGGGCCAGAGTGGGCCGGAGTGGCCGTGAGGGGCCGGGCCGCTGCCCGCCCGAGGGCCCTCTAGTAGTCGCCTTATTAGTTAGGCCATAACATCTGTGCACGAAATTGGTTCACTTGAGACGAAATATTGTTTTCGATTGTGCTCCAGTAAATAAATAGGGTAACGACAAGCTTGGATGTTGAAGTTTTAAGCTAGGTACTGTAGAGATCGTATATCTTTACATTTACGCATTCACGTCTCCTTTAGTATACACTTGCCAGCGCGAACCGTATTAAAAACCTAAGCAAAGTATTTAAATTAGTACTAACATACAGTACGGACACTCCCTGCCGCTTTCTAGATTGCGACCTCACCTCCTCGTCACCCAGATTGATACAAATTGGTTACAGTTTGGCTGTCGAACGTATAGGATTTCGCCGCCATTTTGTTTGTTCTGTCATTCCTTTTTTGAAATGTCATTTCTGGACCGTTGTATAAAGTGTCCAGGGTGTGACCTAAGTTCAAATTTAAACTAGTAAGTCGTTCGAAAGCTTTCCGAAACAGTTGAGATTCATTTTATTGAGGACCTCGTATATATTTTACGAAGTGAATAAAGATAGCTCTTTAGCAATGTTTAATTCGTATAAATAAAGATAGCTCTTTAGCAATGTTTAATTCGTATAAAAGTATTTTATTTACTCGGTACCTGTTCTACGAGCTACGATCCCCTGACGTTACGTAGACGACGCTATTGTACCTAAAATATATTTTTTTAAATTGCTGAAACCCAACAAATCGTGTCAAATGAAAGATTGATAGAAAACATTTAAGTCAATCAACGCGGCACCAACGCGGTTTGTAAAGTTTGCATAAAGACGATGGTTTATACACGTAGCGTCGTGTGAAAGATTCATAGGGTTGTAAAACTTGCGTATAGACAATGGTTTACTAAATTTTGTTTTGTGTGTAAACGGATTTTCTCAGGAATGCCATCTTTCTAGATGGACTAGATATGTAAAACATTATATCTAAATGAAAAAAAATATTCAAATCATTAGCGCCGTTTCCGAGAAACCATTTATAATAAGAATTGCTTACTTAAAGTAATGAGATTTTGGATGCAATCATCATTCTTATTTAAATGTTTAGTTTGGTGTGTGAAAATCCGCTTATTTCGTCGCCCCGCTCACAATAAGACCACTATCCTACGTTTAGATTTTGTGCCTTACTTGTTTGACCTAGGTATATCTTCTCAGTTCTCATACAAATTGTTCAGCTGATTTCCAATTATGAACCGTTATTCCAATTTCTGTGTACACCTATGTACCTATGTAAGTATATAATACAATGCAATGCAATGCAACGCAACGCAACGCAACACAACACAACACAATACTATACAATATACTTCATTTCATCACAACATAAAAGACAAATGAACAACTTACAAAAAAAGCCTATACAATTACAGCCTTATTACTAGATAGCAATTTCTACTTCTTTTTTTCACTGAAAAGCGGCAAATGATAAATGATACTTACTCATGAAACTGAACAACTTTCCTAAAGGAACCAACACAATCGGTGTAAAAAAGTACTTCCATACAAAATCTGCAAAACGGGTATCCACATAGAAATCTAATTAACTTGCAAATCGGCTATCCACATAGAAATCTAAATAATTTGCAAATCGATTATCCACATAGAAATCTATACAATTTGCACATCGGTTATCTACATAGAAATCTATATAATTTGCAAATCGGTTATCCACATAGAAATCTATATAATTTGCACATCGGTTATCCACATAGACTCTCTACATAATTTGCACATCGCTTATCTACATAGAAATCTATAGAATTTGCAAATCGTTTATCCACATATAAATCTTAATAATTTGCAAATCGATTATCCACATAGAAATCTATATAATTTGCACATCGGTTATCTACATAGAAATCTATATAATTTGCAAATCGGTTATCCACATAGAAATCTATTTATTTTGCAAATCGGTTATCCACATACAAATCTATATAATTTGCAAATCGGTTATCCACATAGAAATCAAAATAATTTGCAAATCGGTTATCCACGTAAAAATCTAAATAATTTGCAAATAGATTATCCACGTAGAAATCTAAATAATTTGCATATCGAGTATCCACGTAGAAATCTATATAATTTGTAAATCGGTTATCCACGTAGAAATCTATATAATTTACAAATCGATTATCCATATAGAAATCTACATAATTTGCAAATTGGTTATCCACATAGAAATCTATATAATCATATCATTTTTTTTATTCACAATTGGTAAGCCCTTGGCATCATCTCACCTGATGGTAAGTGACGATGATGGAATCGGGCTTAACCAGGAGGTCGCGGGTTCGATTCCCGGTGGGGTCAACTTGTAAGACTCGGTTTGGTTGGTGGTAGGGCATTTTTCTAAGCACGCCTGGCTAGCTACCACCATCTTATCTAAGTTTTGCCGCCAATCATGAGTCTTAACAACATTGATGTGTTCCGGCTTGAAGATAAGATAGCCAGTTCTCCATTGCGTAGGGGAATCTTGGTAAGTCTAAATAATTTGCAAATCGGTTATCCACAAGAAATCTAAATAATATAAATAATGATAAGATTTTTATGATTAACGACTATTGTCAATAATATGATTATTCATTATCCATTACTAGCTGTTTCCCGCGGTTTCACCCGCGTGGACAACGTTTCTATGACTTTTCGATGGTGCGCAGTGCGCGAGCCGCAAGCGGCTCGCGAGCGTGGTAAAAAGTAGCCTATGTCTGAATCCAGGTTCTAATCTGTCTACCTACCAAATTTCAGCCAAATCCGTTCAGTAGTTTTTGCGGGAAAGCCTAACAGACAGACAGAGTTACTTTCACATTTATAATATTAGTAGGGAAGTAGGGATTATGGTAAGCAGTCGTAGTTCAGTGTAACTTGTGTGGTTGCATCGATTACGCTGTTAACAGGATGGGTTTGACTGTTAGTGGAATTTTCTCGACCATTTCCGTCCTTTAAATGTCGTTTAGCCGTTGGTGCCGGCAGGCCCCCGTCACTCGGCCGAGAGCGCGATAAATACCTACACAATGGCGCGGCCTACAGGAAGTTAAACTGGAGGCACTAAGCGCGGTTGCGAACTAGACTGTTCTTTATTACCGCGTAGCCAGAGTTTTTTTTTTTTTTTTTTTTTTTTTTTTATTCACAATTGGTAAACCCTTGACAACATCTCACCTGGTGGTAAGTGACGATGTTGCTATTTATTTAAAGCGTCATTGCGAGTAATTCATCTGTACTTGTACTATTATTATCATCTGTGGTGCCGGTTATACTGACAATAGATGGCAATCGTTAAATGTCATATAGGCGGCTGAAAAACTTAACAGTGGGGGTTCGCCACTAGCTCTTCAACTTCCACCAACCCGGTATAGGCCCGCGTGTGAAGTTCGCTTGACACCAAGAGGTCGCGGGTTTGATTACTGGCGGGGTTTAACTTTATAAGACTTGGTTTGGTTGGTAGGAGGGCATTTTCTACGCCCGCCTGGCTAGCCACCACCATCTTGTTGAGGTCTTGCCGCCAAACATAAATGTTAAGATAGCCATTTACCCATTGCGTTGGGGAATCTTGGGAAGACCGCTTACATCTTTAGCGTCATCGTCACTTAGCATCAGGTGAGACGATGTAAAGGGCTTATCAATAAAAAGAAACAACTTTTTTACCTGAGCCGGGTTGTTCCTTTCCCTCTAATATGGATGAGAGGAGCGATGGCTGACTCTCGCGTTATACTCGTGACCGGGTGCTGTCCGTGTGAACTGACCTATACTTGCCAAAGGCGTTCATGACATTCAATAATTTTAATGTATAACTTCTCGTGTCATATTGTTTTCATGTTCTAATGACATAATTTGTTTTTTTATATATATCACGGATTGGATTTTGAAGTTATTAAGTAATGATTGTTTATTTCTTGATTTTTTATGTAATTATGTAATCACATTTTATGACTATCAGAAAGAGTGTAATTTGCACCTATTTTGAATAAATATCTTGAATCTTGAAAAAACCTATACATTTTTTAAATTGGTTCCTTACTTAAACAAAATAAAATAAACATAAATATAATAAAATCCGTCCAATGCGTCCCCGCAAGACATAATGGTACTCATCATATTGGCAGCGTTTAAAATTAATAATTTCAGTATAACCGAAGCTGTCTTTAACAGACTCTCGGTCGCCGTCGCTATAGGTATTATAATATATAGTATTACAAAGTGCCATTGCCATGTTTTCTCAAAATTTATTGGCCAAATAACTTTGCAAGTGAACTTTATCCTCAAATCTTTTAATATCAGCACACAGTTACTTACGTAACGAATCAAAGGTTTATTGCTGACACCGATCTCTTAAAAAAAATTAACGTCCTAATTTAATTCGTACCCACCTTTGATTTCGTATTATAATAGTATTTCATACTTTTGAGTAAATTTCATTTTGAAGTCGGTTTTTAGTTTTTTTAAACTTTTATTTATATTTTCTTTATTTTTAGTGATAATGTTCGGGCTGGTCCCCGAACGATGTATGTGGATTGTATAAGTGCAGGACGGCAGGAGAGTTTGTATGTAAAACGTGTGTGCTCTTGTCAAGCGTCTTTATTGCACTAAGTGAATGACGGCGGGCGATGTATGAGTTCGCAATGTCAGCTAAAATACTTATTATAAAATTAGCGGAAAATAATCCTTAATGTGCGTGCTCGTACAGATAATGCTAACGTTAAACTTAATCACCTACTCACCAATAGGAATTATCAAACCATAATTCATGTGTTACAGATACATTTTAGTCCTGTGGCTTCCATCATCGTCTCAGCAGCATGAAAGTTAAGGAGTTAAATCGTCCATCATCAGTTCATCTGAATAACCTGAAAGAATACAACTATTGGTCTATGCATACCTACGTATATATCTATGAAGAATATTGAAATCATTTTTCTCCAACTCCTAACCGTTAAGGAGTTGTGCCTTCCTTCATCAGCTTATCAACATGAGATGATGACTAACAGACGCAAGTATTTTAATAGCTTTAGAAAACATATAAATCACGTAATAGGGTGACTATAAAATTTTAGGGTTGCCCTCGATTTCCCTGGGATGCCATCATCAGATCCTGACTTGGTGACAATGGAACCCCCCCTTTCGAATAAAAAATAATTTTGAAAATCGGTCCACAATTGACGGAGAAATCGGTGAACAATTGAACATACATAAAAAAATATATACAGTCAAACATAGAACCTCCTCCTTTTTTGAAATCGGTTAAAAACACATCTACTAAATACTTAAGTACTGTAGAGATCTGATATCTCTGCACTCACTAATCGCACCTCCTTTGCGGTTGTTTAACCGCGCGTCACTTTTAACGTAAGTTTTAAAATTCATTTTTTTAGGGTTCCGTACAACAAAAAAAACCGGAACCCTTATAGGATCACTCGTGCGTCTGTCTGTCTGTCCGTCCGTCCGTCCGTCTGTGACAGCCAATTTGCTCCGAAACTACTGGACCAAATCAGGTGTTTGGTAGTTGGTGTAATTCTATGACCCAAACACAGATGTGCAAAGTAAATAAATTCCGCCATCTTGGGTGCGCCGCCATGTTGGATTTAGAATGACGTTACACAGTTAACCATGCATTGTCATCCAAACTAAACGTGTATACACAATTTTAGCGCAATCGGTTGAAGATATCTGATTCAAAATTGAGTCGCAAGATTTCACCCGAACATTGCAAGTTAAATAAAAGCTTGTAAAAATAAATAATTTTGATCGATCAGCTGATCAATTTGTGTGGACCATTATTTTTTTGCGATTTCAACAGAGTCATAAAACAAAAGTTGTTCAGTATCATGAGTAGAAGCCCCAGTTATCGGGACCTACACCAATTTTGTCAAACCCCATATAATGACATTAACTAACGCAATCACATTGACGTTTTAACTGCATTTAATTATAATAGGTGGGTAGGTTCACAAAACAAATGATTGCACATGCCGAACTACGCCATGATTTACCAGATTGCATGGTCTGATACAGGGTGTAGGGGTAACGTTTCAATTTTTTGGCAATTCAGAATCGAGTTTTTGGTAACCACCTACGTGGGGTAATGGTTAGGGCCATAAGCTTCACATCAGCAGTTCGCAGGTAAGACTCGGTTTGGTTGGTGGAAGAGCATTTTCTAAGTCCGTCTTGCAAGCTACCACCATCTTATGTAAGTCTTGCCGCCAAACATCAATGCTACCCAGTTCCGGCTTGAAGATAAGATAGCCAGGTCCCCATTGCGTTTGGGTATCTTGGTAAGCCCGGTCCCATCTTCGGCATCATATCGTCACTTTAACATCAGAGGATATGATGCCAAGGGCTTACTAATTGGGAATAATAAAAAAAAGAGTAAAATGCGGTGGGAAATCCCTTAGTTTGAAAAAAAGTGAGCGTGTCAGATTTATTTATAGTCTATTGTTGGGGACAGGATTGATAGCCCTATGGTAAGGCACTGGGTACCTGTCCATCTTGCCCCAAACAAGAAGCTTTGAAAACTTTTATTTGCTTCAGTGTTCATCATATCAGCCGAAGGAAGTCCACTGCTGGACATGGGCCTCCCCCAAGGATTTCCACGACGACCGGTTCTGCGCTGCCCGCATCCAGTGGCTTCCCGCGACCTTCACCAGGTCATCGGTCCACCGAGTGGGAGGCCTGCTTACACTACGCTTTCCGGTGCGTGGTCGCCACTCGAGAACTTTACTGCCCCAACGGCCATCTGTTCTACGAGAAATGTGCCCCGCCCACTGCCACTTAAGTTTAGCAATTCTGAGAGCTATGTCGGTTACTTTGGTTCTCTTACGGATCTCCTCTTCAGTGTTACTAACCTATAATTTGTGTTTTTTACTAACCCATGTAACTATGAATTTCTGATGATTTAAAATAAAGATATTCTATTCTATTCTTTTCTGTTCTATGCTATTCTATTCTATTCTGTTCTGTTCTATCCTATTCTATTCTGTTCTATTCTATTCTATCCTGTTCTAATCTGTTCTATTCTATTCTATCCTGTTCTAATCTGTTCTATTCTGTTCTATTCTATACCAGTCTAAAATAGCAGGTATGTCAAACGTAGTTTTTGTTACAACCTGTATCGTGTACACAGCTATAGTCCAGCTTTAGTTCAGCTAGTGGCTGAGTGGAGCGATGGATGCAATTTGTTCAGATGGACGTACAGATCGGTTCAATTCTAATAATAATTGCGATGTTTATTCTGTTGTTTACATTTGTGCAAATCCAATGATGATAGCTTCATTCGGTTTATTGGCTGTATTTGTGTAGACCTAACTTTATGTTCATGGCTTATTAGCTGACTATTTGTTAAAATAAACAAACGAACATTAATGAAGTAGGTATTGGTATTATTAAAATAATGGTTGGACGCAGATTTAAGTTTAGGACACAGAGTTAAGAGAGCCGATTTAGGCGCTTCCCTCGGCTAACTAACGCCGCCGCCAACAGTTTAACCGCCTCCGTAGCTCAGAGGCACAGTTTACTGGCTTTACACAGGAGGTCGTGGGTTCGATTCCCGGCGGGGTCAATTGTAAGACTCGGTTTGGTTGGTGGTAGGGCATTTTCTAAGCCCGCCTGGCTAGCTATCACCATCTTATCTAAGTCTTCCCGCCAAATATCAATGTTGATATCATTGGTGTGTTCCGGCATGAAGATAAGATAGCCAGTTTCCCATTAATTTGGGGAATCTTGGTAAGCCCGCTTCCATCTTCGGCAACATCGTCACTTACCACCAGGTGAGATGTTGTCAAGGGTGTTCGCTAGTTTAAAAATAATTACTTGTTAAATACATAACTTTACAAAATTTTCAAAGATGAATTTGAAGAAGAGGTACTATAGTTTATTTAGTAATTCTGCGAAGTAGTTCGCTATAGTTACAGATAGCAAAAGTGCCAAAAACGGCCACTTTTAACACTGCTATGTGTAACTACAGCGAACTATATTTCACAGAGTTGAAAGTTTATAAATAAACTATAGTAACCTAAGTACCTATTCTTCTAATTCATCGTTAAAAAATTAGCCGTCACGGGACGCCTGGCAGATGTAAAAACACACACTACTACATCATCATATCAGCTCATATACGTCCCCACCGAGGGGCTCGAGCCTACCCTGAATTATGACGATCAGGCCTTAGTCGACCACGCGGGCCCAGTGCGGGTTGGTCGACTTCACACACAACCTTCGAGTTTCTTCGCAGGTGTGTGCAGGTTTCTTCGATGTTTTCCTTCACTGTTAAAGCAATAACAACGTAAGTTTCGGAAAATTCATTGGTACATTCTCTGGTTAGGAGGACCGAGTCGTTGCCGGTTGAGCCACCGACGCTTTTATTCGGACATTCCTAGAAAATCAGACCGCGCCGGTAAACAAAAGCTCGACCTCTTTGTGTAAAGTTAGTGAAGATAGATCGATAATTCATTTATTAATTGACAGCTTACAAGGAAAAAAGTAATAAGGTAGATACTAATACGCATAATTTAAACTACACAAAAAACAAGATTCAAAATAAAAAATGTAATGAAACAAAATTAAAAACTAAGTTAAAACACAAACAGGACGAACGAAGCACTGCCAATGAACTAACCACTACGCCACGAAGGCGGTCTGTTCGTGAATTTTAAGTTTTTTTTATCACGATTGGTAAACCCTTGATGCCTTGGTAAGCCCTTACCTGATGTTAAGTCTTATCTCAGTCTTGCCGCCAAACATCAGTGTTAAACAGCATTGATGTGTTCCGGCTTGAAAATAAGATAGCCAGATCCCCATTGCGTTGGGGAACCTTGGTAAGCCCGCTTCCATCTTCGGCATCATTGTCACTTACCTCAAGTGAGATGATGCCAAGGGCTTATCATCAAAAATTTTGTTTAAAAATTCCAGCACAACGGCAAAAACAATGATGTGTAAGTGTGTCTTACTTGATGCCTATTCGTTAAAAATGAACTTGTGGTTGTAGGTTGAGCCCTTATTTGGTTTAAGGGGGGGCGCCGGACTTAGCTCAAGGTAGATACACTACAGTTCACTACACGTTAAAAATGAATTGAGAATCAGTTTTTTTTAATATAATATATATTTTTAAAAACTAAGTTTCCATGATAGTTATAATTGTTTTAGGTATTTAATTTCATGCTGAGCCCGCGGGCTAAACGGGCTGTGGGCTCAGATGATTATAGAAAGATCATCATTGTCATCATATCAGCTCATATTCGTCCCCACCGAGGGGCTTGAGCCTACCCTGAATTAGAGCGATCGGCCCTTAGTCGACCACGCGGGCCCAGTGCGGGTTGGTAGACTTCACACATACATAACCTTCGGAGTTTCTTCGCATGCAGTTACCTGCACACGTGTATCCTGATGATGTTTTTCCTTCACCGTAAGAGCGTCGAATAAACGTACATATGAATCGAAATTCAAATACACATTGGTAGGTGGCAGGAATCGAACCACGACCTCCCGGACAGGAGATATTTAGTTGAAGAAGGATAAGTACCACTTATTTCTATAAAAGAGTCAAAATTCAGCTTTATAGAGCGGTATAAGTATTAAGTAAAACAGCTGTGACATACCTACAGATAGACGAAAGTACATTATTAAAATATGAGGAAGTAGTTTTTTGGCGTGAACATAGTTTCTATGACTGTCTTCGTAAGTGCGCAGTGCGCGATCCGCAAGCAGCTCGCGAGCGTGGAAAAAAGTAGACTATATGTTAATCCAGGTCCTAATCTGTCCACCTACCAAATTTGACCAAGATCCGTTTATCTATTGTAGCGTGAAAGAGTAACATACATACAAACTTTCGCGTTTATAATATTAAGTAGTAGGATTCCTAGTTTAACTACGAAACTCTAAAAACAGAACTTTTCCCTTCCGTTTTGCCTCTTTAATATTGCGGGAAGTTAGTAAGTAACTAGTATAATAGGTGCCCGAGTGTGGGTCAGTCCAGTCTCTCAGTGGGGGCTAATTTCCTAATATAAAAGTTTGTAGCGAGAGTAGAGCGCAGTAAATCATAATTTCGCATTTCCACGATGAAAGCACTGCACCGAGATACATGAGGCATGAGCAAAACTTGCAGATACTCGGCATGAAGTTGATAAAAAAAAGAAAGTGTGTTAAAAATGAAAATCTAAATTTATCAAGGATAAGCGCGATGTTCAAACTCGACTCTAAAAATAAAAGTTTAAAAAAACTAAAAATCGACTTTAAATAGAAAATCATTCAAAGCTATGAAATAATATTTGTATATATGTACTAGCTGTCCCGGCGAACTACGTACCGCCTTACATTACATTACACTGCCCTACCCTACCCTACCCTACACTACACTACGCTACCCTACCCTGCACTACACTACCCTACCCTACACTACACTACCCTACCCTACACTACTCTACCCTACATTACACTACCCTACCCTACACTACCCTACACTACCCTACACTACATTACACTACCCTACACTACACTACCCTACCCTACCCTACCCTACCCTACACTACCCTACCCTACCCTACACTACCCTACCCTACCCTACACTACACTACACTACTCTACCCTACCCTACCCTGCCCTACCCTACATAAAAACCTTCTCCTGACAATAACGAACTCGACAAAAAAGAATTAGCGAAATCGGTCCAGCCGTTCTCGAGTTATGCGCTTACCAACACATTTTGAGATTCATTTTTATATATTAGAATATGTCGCCGGGATATTGTCAAAACCACGATATTACAATCTCACTGCCTAAATTCAGTTAGATATATGCGATATATGACGGTAAATTGTCAATCGGCTTACAATTTCACGGCCCATTCTTGTATATCCGAATACTACCGATGATTTCTTCTTCTGCGAAGCATTTTGTTACCCATTAATTAATCAAACCTGACCGAACGTTATTCAGTTCGCTTAGTGATATTGTAATGTCACTAGCGAGATTATAATGACACTATTGAATTTGTAAGCAGTATGTTACGGTTCACAATCTTTCGACAGTTCACAATCTCGCGAGATAGATCCTGTTAGATTATAATTAAATGGTTTTTACAGTTTTACGGTGACATGCACGAAATAAACCAAAAATAACAAATAACGTTAAAAATCACCTACTCGCCAATAGGAACAATCATATCATAATGCATGTGTTTCATTAACCGATACAGATTCCTGTAGCTTCCATCATTATCTCAGCAGCATGAAAGTTAAGGAGTCAAACCTTCCATCATCAGCTCACCTGAATAACCTGAAAGAATACAACTACCGGTCTATACGTACCTATGTATCTACGTATAAAATTCAAAGAATTATCCTCCAACAGGAATTGGACGGTTAGGAGACCGTTAAGGAGTTGTACCCTCCATCATCAGCTCATCAACATAAAATGATGACTACCAGAATATGCAACAACTTGAATAGCTTTAGAAAATACATGAAACACGTAATACGTGCCTATAAAATTTAAGGAGTTGCACTCTATTTCCCTGGGAATCCATCATCAGATCCTGACCTGGTGACATAAACAACTATACGTATAATATTTAAAGAATTACCCTCCATCTCCTAACCATTAAGGAGTTGTACCTTTCATCATAAGCTCATCAACATGAGATGATGACTACCAGACACAAATACTTGAGTAACTTTAGAAAATATATGAAACAAGTAATACGCATTAATACGTGCCTATAATATTTGAGGGTTGCCCTCGATTTCCCTAGGATTCAAACATCAGTTCCCGACTTGGTGACAATGGGACTATGGGACCACCTAGGAAGTATACTCTTTTGAATAAAAAAAGAATTTTGAAAATCGGTCCAAATTGACAGAGTAATCTGTGAACATACAAAAAAATGCATACAGTGTAACATAGAACCTCCTCCTTTTTTGAAGTCGGTTAAAAACCGGCAAAGTGCATGTGTCACGTATATATTTCGCAGTCGTTCATTGAGAGTTTTTTAAATATTCAAAATTGAACAATATATTTCAAGAATATTCAAAACACCTACGTATTTTTAAATTTAACTAAATTATTATTGAAACGTGATCGACTCGATGAAGCTATTTCCAGACTAGGCAAGTAACTATTTAGTAATCTGTGATTAGGCTCGCTTGCGTGATGCCTTTTGTCACGTTAAATCATGGGCCAGCTGTGCGAGCTGATAAGGAGCTAGGCTCCGCTGGAAATAGTGTCCATTTTCTTTCTATCTTTTTACCGATTCCGGTGTACAAGACTTTTAAAGTCTTTTTGTTTTCTGCGGGGTCAACTCTTTGCAAGAATACTTTCTTTAATCCATGTGTGATTAGTACCTACTTTTTTATTAACATTTATTGTAATATTTTCATTTTAAAAAAACAAATGCAAATTGAGCATGGGTTTCTTGGGGAAAGTTGTTCAGTTTCATGAGTACAAGCTCCAGTTAAAAAACTGCATAGCTTTTTGATGTGTAACATCTTTGCTCTCGCTTTCCTGCAATTTGTGGGAGTGATTTCGTGAAATGGGACGGAAATGTGTAACATGGGACGGAAATGTGTAACAGGAAGTCGCGAAAGCGCGCGCTATTCGATCTGACGAATGAGCTTTGCTCTCGCTTTCCTGCAATTTGTGGGAGTGATTTCGTGAAATGGGACGAAATGTGTAACAGTGATTTCTTACACATCATATGCGAGTACTGGTAGGTCTCGCTCGTTTTTTTTTTAAATCGCAGCCATCGGGTTAAATCTGCCATTTGATTGAAAGGCTAGCCCATTGATTGAACGTTGATTTAACAAGCGTCACTCAACGTTCAACTAGTTGGCTGATTGTAAGCTAGCCGGATTGCAATTCGGCTGAAATAATGTACGCCGCATTGTGTAAAATCTACTGAGTAAAAAACTGTAAATGAGCGAGCCAAGCGAGCGATATTAGGTTCGCTCAGGTTTGATTGATTATACAGTCAAAGAGCCTTGCGAAGCGAGACTCTCCCTCTTGGGTAGCAGACTGCTTCGCAGAAGAAGAAATCATCGGTTTTATTCGGAGTTTCGTAGTTTCGAACGCGCCGCCGTTTTGCAAAGCAGCGCGCTGTTTTGCAAAACGGCGGATTCTACATAACGGCTGCGACATATATTCCATTCAGCGACTTGGTTAAATGACGTTCAGCAAATTCATTCAATTGAATGTCGCGATTCAATCAACGAGATAGTCTTTCAATCAAATAGCAGATTAAACCAGGTGGCTGCGACATATATTTCGAGCTATTCTGATTAGCAGTCTATAAATAAATAAAATAATTCTTTATACAGGCAACCACAAAAAGAATTACCCTACCCTACATACACTACCCTACCCTACACTACACTACCCTACTCTAAAACCAATTATATTTTGAGTGATATTTTATTTTTTGTTTTTTTTTATTTAATTCCGAGCATTTTCATATTTATTCACCTTCTAAACCTTATCTGGACTTCCACAAATAATTCAATACCAAAATTAGCCAAATCGGTCCAGCCGTTCTCAAGTTTTAGCGAGACTAACGAACAACAATTCATTTATATATATATATATATATATATAGATAGATAGAATAGATTAGTAGGGATTTACAATGGGTCCATAATGGGTCATATTATGAGGAATGAGTCCAACCCACACTGCGGGAGGTCGTAGTGTCCGGGTCCAGCTTGTGACGTCACAGGCTGCATAATGCAGGTAGTTAGCTTCGCAATTTTCCGGCTCGCCTCCCGCGACTTGCTCGGGCCCGGAGGAGGAAGATTTACAGCTTCGTACAAAATGTATAAAACACAAAACAAAGAATTATCAAATTCGCTTAGAGCTTAGTCTTTACAAGTGAGTGTTATCGGATCGCGCGCGTCAGTGGTGGAGCGCGTCATTTCAGTTTAGACAAGCTCTAGCTGTGGATTTAAAAGAACCTCGCACCTTATAGTAATGGGGTTTCCTGTAACGAGCTCGTGAAGGTCAACCTAGTTAGTTGTCATTCGTGGAAATTTTAATGCCGAGGGTCGAAGGTTAGAGAGAGAAGAAAAGCCAACAAGTGAAACCCAGGCTTGCGGCAAATTATAAAGAATCTTAAATAACTCCTCCTAGAATCCAATCCAAGAATCTTTTTAATCACCTCCTCCGTGGCGTAATGGTCAAGTCCATTAGCTTCACATCACGAAAAGGCGGGTTCGATTTCCGGCGTAGTCTAACTTTGTAAGACTATAGATTTGGTTCGTGGAAGGGCATTTAATTCTAAGCCCGCCTGGTTATCTACCACCATCTTATCTAAGTTTTGGCACCAAACATGAATGTATTAACAATTGTTTTCCGGCTTGAAGATGGGATACCCAGTTCCCAATTGCATTGAGAAATCTTGGTAAACCCGCTTCCGTCTTCGGCATCTTGGTCCTTATTATCAGGTGAGATGATGACACTTCATATTACGGGCCAGAAATGACATTTTAAAAATGACGGACCAAAAAAAATTTCGGTAAAATCCTATACGTTTGACAAGCAAACTGTAACAGATTTGTATCAATCTGGGTGACGAGGGGGTGAGGTCGCAATCTATTGAGCGGCAGGGAGTATCCATACTGTGTGTTAGTACTAATATATATACTTTGCCAAGGGCTTACTGTGAATTTAAAAAAAACCTACATTATTGTCAACTTTTATCATCTATCTCTCCTGCTTTTAAAATCGAATACCTACGTATGAAAAGCTCTCCTTGTAAAATGTATTTTGCGGCGGTCTTGGTATGTAAGTAAATGTAAAGCTACAGTAAAGTAAGGATCGAAATCTACGGTGAAAGCATACCCAACAGAACCACATCCATTGTCTCTACTCTATTATATTAATGTAGTTCGAAGAAGAGGCCTGGTGTGAATAAGGAGCATCAGCAGGTTCTAAGGGTTGCAGAGGCGTAGCGGCGCTCTGTTGCTCAAAAGTGTCGAGCCGCCTTGACACACACCACACCTAAACATACACACGCATGAGAATTACCTGGTAGGTACTATGTATGTGACACCGACACCCACACACCCATAGTAGCTACAGTAAAGTAAGGATCGAAATCTACGGTGAAAGCATACCCAACAGAACCATATCCATTGTCTCTACTCTATTATATTAATGTAGTTCGAAGAAGAGGCCTGGTGTGAATAAGGAGCATCAGTAGGTTCTAAGGGTTGCGGAGGCGTAGCGGCGCTCTGTTGCTCAAAAGTGTCGAGCCGCCTTGACACACACCACACCTAAACATACACACGCATGTGCATTACCTGGTATGTACTATGTATGTGACACCGACACCCACACACCCATAGTATCGAAGGATAAGGATAAAAGGATCGAAATGACACCGACACCCACACCCATAGTAGCTACAGTAAAGTAAGGATCGAAATCTACGGTGAAAGCATATCCAACAGAACCATATCCATTGTCTCTACTTTATTATAGTAATGTAGTTCGAAGAAGAGGCCTGGCGTGAATAAGGAGCATCAGCAGGTTCTAAGGGTCACGGAGGCGTAACGGCGCTCTGTTGCTCAAAAGTATCGCGCCGCCTTGACACACACCACACCTAAACATACACACGCATGAGCGTTACCTGGTAGGTACTGTGTCTGTGACATCGATACCCACACACCCATAGTATAATGTCTGTACCGAAGGGGGTCTGGTTTCTGAAATACTGAGTTACCCTAAGCTTAGAAACCAGCGCAAAAAATTGATGCATGCAAGTATTTTTAAACTAGCTGTTTCCTGCGGCTTCGCCCGCGTGGACAACGTTTCTATAACTTTTCGAGGGTGTGCAGTGCGCGAGCTGCAAGCGGCTCGCAAATGTAGATAAAAGTAGCTTAAGTGTTAATCCACCTACCAAATTTCAGTCAGATCCGTTCATTAGTTTTTGCTTGAAAGAGTAACAAACATAAATCCATATATTCTTACAAACTTTCGCGTTTATAATATTTTAAGTTTGTAAATTTAAAAGCCAATCTTATTACCCGACTGCGCCAACAGGAGTGAATATGTATGTATGTATGTTTTTTTCATTGGCATGCCCTGTAGCCTACGGCTTGATGGATTTTGGAGTTAGAGGTGTCGTTAGTTGCGTCTTATTCTTGTTAGTGACATAGGCTACATTTTGAACCGACTGGCTAAAAAATAGTGGTTATGTTTTTATGCAGTCGGATTTTTAAATTTTTAATTAATTCTCTTTTTCCTATTTTTTTTACGTTCTAACCTTCAACCAGTGAGACAGAGCAGTGTGAAGTATGTACAGTCAGTCTTGAAGTAGTAATACAAGTAGTTAGTTAAATGGTCAGTATTCCTTGGCCTAAGGTCCATTTAAATGTGCATAGTGTAAATCCACCACCACGACTCAGCCCGCTATGCATCTATGACGCTCAGGGCATTCTGGCACATATTAGCGTATATCTACCAGTGCATGAGCATAGAACAATTTATGGACACGCCAGCCAAGAGGTAATGTGTTTTTGCTGTTCAAAAGGCGTGTAAAAGCATTATTAATATGCAATTTGTATGTTAAGTATGTTGTTTTTAATTTTCATGTGAATTGGGTAGTAAAAACTAATTTGAATGTAATATGTCGACAAATGGTCTGACAAGTCAAAAAATGGTCTAGGTAGACTCACTAAAGACTTTCATACTATGATTTTATACCACGCTGCCGCTATGTTGTTACAAACCACAGATTACTAGTTGTAAACTTTTCCATGCTCAAGGAAGCGTTACCGTGCATCGCAAGGTACATTTCGCTGTTGGTACCGGTTGATATTATATATATCGTGTCAGATGTCTTATAGGCGGCTTGAAGCCTGAGGCAAAGGCGGACTCCTCTGTCCAGTTCTGACTGTGGGGTCCACGTTAGCCTTACAACCTCCAGCAATCTAGGCTTGGCCATCGTGTGTGGGGTATGGTCTAACCTCCCCGATTTCGGGAAGAGGCCTGCCCCCCTAGTGTTTTATTTACTTATTTTTATTATTCGATAAAAAATGAGTACACAGGTAAACATTGGACCCACAAAACTGAATGATCAGTTTGTCTGTGGGATCGACAGTCTTAATACATACACGCGCACTTTTTAGCACATAAGACATTAGGTAATAATCACAATATATTTCTATGGAAATTTTCACGATACAGGAGTTAGATACAGGCTCTGCCTAGTGTAGAGTTCGAGTGTTCATAATTATATACGAGTATATATCCTCACTTAAACTTATTTGTATTTATGAGTATGAGGTACTTTACCTACGTCCCAGACTATCTAAATACGGCTTCATTTAAACCGCAGGTCAACAAAGAGGTATCCGACAACAGTCCATGTACCTACTCTGCTCATTAACACATCAAACTATATGTGCGACAGTCGCTCTTTGTCAATGTCAGCGTGATGGTGACGCCGCAGTCGCCGCGCCGCTGGCGGTAAATACTGGCTGTTTAGCGCTAGTCCCGCCAATAGGAAATTTAAGTAAGTTTTCAAAAATGTTAAGACCCCGCTGATAAGCTTCGACCTTTTGTTGGGAGTCCATTGGAAGCCACGGAGCCAGAAATTCTTCAATTTTTCAATAAAAAAACTGGTCAAGTGCGAGTACGACTACCGTACCGTACCAAAACAAATCATATCAGCCGAAGGACGTCCACTGCTCGACATAGTCCTCCTCCAAGGATTTCCACGACGACCGGTTCTGCGCTGCCCGCATCCAGCGGCTTCCCGTGACCTTCACCAGGTCAGCGGTCCTCCGAGTGGGAGGTCTGCCTACGCTACGTTTTCCGGTGCGTGGTCGCCACTCGATGACTTTAGTGCCCCAACGGTCATCTGTTCTAAGAGCAATGTGCCCCGCCCACTGCCACTTAAGTTTAGCAATTCTGAGAGCTATGTCGGTTACTTTGGTTCTCCTACAGATCTCCTCGTTTCTGATTCGATCACGCAGAGAAACTCCGAGCCTAACACGCTCCATTGCCCTTTGGCCGAACAACAAAGGCCCAAAAGTGTTCGCGAGAGATCTGTCCGTTAGACAAAGCCAACTGATCAAGCTGAAGGCTGAGGATGGCAGGATCATATCGTACACCAAAACACATTTGGATAAAAAAAACCTTACAAACATCAATCGAATTAAAGGACAAACATAATTTTGTATAGTTTAAAAATGTTCTCTCATACAACGATATACGTAACGGTCAATTCTCCAAATGCAAGTATAACTTTGTAATCGCAAAAAAACCGACCAAGTGCGAGTCGGACTCTCGTATAGTAGAATTCCGCGCTTTCGCGACTTCCTGTTACACATTTCCGTCCCATTTCACGAAATCACTCCCACAAATTGCAGGAAAGCGAGAGCAAAGATGTTACACATCAAAAATTCGAGCGAGACCTACAGTACTCGCATATGATGTGTAACATGTGACAAAATACTTTAGGTTAGTTAGATTTGATGACGATATTGTACCTGGGTGGCGGATCTGACAGTAACGAAAAAAAACCGACCAAGTGCGAGTCGGACTCTCGTAAAGTAGAATTCCGCGCTTTCGCGACTTCCTGTTACACATTTCCGTCCCATTTCACGAAATCACTCCCACAAATTGCAGGAAAGCGAGAGCAAAGATGTTACACATCAAAAATATTTTTTGTGTTTATAGGTACCTAACCACAACTTTACTATTTTTAGATTTTTCCTTTACTTGCTTTACCTTGCTTCTTGTCAAATTTCGTGATTCTGGATCAACGGGAAGCAGTCTATAGGCAAAGTATATATATAGTACTAACATACATTATGGACACTCCCTGCCGCTCTCTAGATTCCGACCTCACTCCCTCGTCACCAAGATTGATACAGATTGGTTACAGTTTGGTTGTCGAACGCGTAGGATTTCGTCGCCATTTTGTTTGTTCCGTCATTCCTTTTTTGAAATCTCATTTCTGGCCCATTGTATGAAGTGTACAGGGTGTGCTATAGGTTTTGATTTACTTGTGAGTATCAAAATACGAGTATGTTATGACATAAATGGCCGTATCTTTTTCTTGCTTTGACTTAGAAGCTTAGTTTTTTTACAGCTTCAAGAGACTATACAAATAGACTCAAGTATTTGATCTAAATTCCAACTTGTTACCTCCACGCGTACTTTCTTTCTTTATTTTACATGAGAAAAAGGATTTTGACAGACATCAGACAGACATGCAGACAGACAGACGGACAACGAAGTTATTGTAGGAGGGTTCCTTTTTTCCTTTTGAGTTTTATCAAAAGATCTTTACACCTATACGCTGGATTTTAGAAAATTGGTGTAGTAGCCGTAAATTGAGGGTTCCACTCATCAAATTGAACAATTTTGCCCAAGGATTCAAGTCACTTCTCAAAAAAAAAGTTGGACTTTATAGGTTCCTTGGAGAAAGTTGTTCAGTACGGAGTAGAATCCCAGCTAACGGGTCCAATACCAATATTTTTACACCCTGTATACAAAAGTTTGTAAAGCACAAATTATCTGAGAAAACTCAAAGTTTTCTTTGTACATCACTCGTCAAAAACGTCAATCAGATATTTCGCTTCGCTCGCCCATCGAACTCTTTACAACTTAAGTTTGTCTGAAATGAGTTTGTTTGCCACTTACCCCGAATGGCCTTTAGTACCAAGTGGCTTTTCGTTCTTTATAATAAGGGTGTTATGGTTACATTCAGTTGTCTAGCAAAACTACATACTACTTACAATTTCTTGTCGCACACCTAGGTACCTGGTTTCAAAATAATACAAAATGAAATAAATTTTTGGTCACATATTTTGAGTAATTCTACTTACCCGAATTTATAAATGATTAGCGATATCGTCTTCAGGCAGGCTCTGTCTTCCGAAACAGACAATTTTATAAATGAAGTTTTATCTGTGTTATGTGGAATTAGTGAAAATATATAAACAAAAATGAGTGATATATGTGAGGATATAAGATACCTCTAAGAACCTATCTTATCTTACTTAATTAAACATATCGACTTATAACAAAATATAATTTTGAGTTTTATATCGTTGCGTTGCTTTTTAGATTTTGCCTGTGTGAACTGGCCTACTCTTGTCAAAGGCATTAATGACATTCAATGATTTTTATGTATAACTTTTCGTGTCATATTGTTTTCATGTTCTAATGAAATAATCTGGTTGTTTCTTTCTTGATTTTCACAAATGACATTATATTATTACTATTTTATGACTATCAGAAGGAGTGTAATTAGCACGTATTTTGAATAAATACCATGAATCTTGAATCTAGAATTTTCTTTGAAGTAAGATAAAATGTCGGTAAATTTCTTAAATAGAAAATTTTACCTTATTACCAAATACCCTTGGACACCTAATGCCACTGGATCATCGAACGGAACAAGAAGCAAAATAATATTGACAACAATCTGAGCGAGAGCCAATCAATTCTTTATGACAACTCAATTTCGAGTTAAATCCCCTCAGACTAGGCCGGTATTTAGGTAGAAATGCCACAGTATCTCGATACTCGATAGGTTAATTTACAAAACAAATTACGAGTGTTTACCCGTGGACCCGGTGATTTGAGTACTTAGTCGAAGAAGAGAAACGATTTTAATTCTATTTAAAAATCTCCTTGGGTAGGTGAGCAATTTGTAAGGTGCTAGCCAATTGTGAATGCATAGTGTTTTTTATCACACCTATTCGAAAAAACACAATTGGCTTTAGAGGATAGCGGGGTCCAAATACAAGGTTGTCTCTATCGGAGTTTGAGCTTTCTCTCTCCTGATTGGTCCGCGTTCGTGCTTATTATAGATTGCCACAGTTAGTTAGGTTGGAGCCGCTCACGTGAAGGGTGAATGTAAAAAAGCCGGCCAAATGAAATGAAATGAAATGAAATTATTTATTAGTAACAAATTGTTATACGTCAAATAAGATTTTATAAAATCATAAAATTTAACTATAAATGTCATTTAAAGGATTAATTATACTAAAATGTACACAATAAAAAAAAATTACGTTATATGTAATTTAGGCGATTTAAAAAAATCTTCGTAGCTATCAAATACTTTTTCATGTAGCCACTCTTTCAAAGTTTTTTTAAAAACATTTGTGGAAGCTGAATTTTTAACGGCGGCGGGCAACCGATTGTAGATTTCAGGTCCTATCACATAAATGGACTGCTCAGATTTTTTTAGTTTATGAGGCTGGTCTGCTAACTGGCCCTCGTACTTATTACTACGAAGATTTCGTTCAGTCGCGCGTCTCCTTTCAAAACGGTCCAGATGGTTATGCACAAACAATGCCGCGTGGTCGACTAAGGCCTAATCGCCCTGATTCAGGGTAGGCTCGAGCCCCTCGGTGGGGATGTATATGAGCTGTAATGATGATGATGATGATGAAACAATGCCACCTGCGTAATGTAAAGGCAGGGTAGGGGGAGAAATGTCGGCGACGCCAGCCATGGCGCGCACGGCTCGCTTCTGTAGCACGAAGGCGCGGCGCCAGTCGGCGGCGCGCGCCCACAGCTCCGTGCCGTACATCAGCAACGAGTGTACGGTCGCGTAGTAGCACGCGCGCACTGTGCTGGCGGATGCGGTGCGCGCCAGTCGGCGCAGTGCGAAACAAGATCTTCCTAGCCTGCCGCATATCTCATCGATGTGAGTTTCCCACGTCAGGGCGCTGTCGATATTAAACCCTAGCAGCTTTGTAACTGGCCAAGTGCGACTCGGGGTCACATGAACAGGGTTCCGCACCAAAAGTTTAACAACCAACAGAATAAGACCTCTCAGTACATACTTTGCTCTAGGTAAATTACTATAATATGTAACTAAGTACACTTAAGATCTTTTGTACCCTGTATATGACAGCAATAAATGATTGAGAATTGAGAATTATATTATATATTGTAATTTTTGTGAATGGTCAATTTCGTCCTATTTTCTTAAATAACTTCAAAACTAAAATTAAAATTATAAAAAAAAATATGATTCTTACCATTTTAAGAACTGTTTTTCAAATTTTCAAATTTCCCCCAAATATGGCCCCTATGTTTAAAATTCATTTATTTACGTTCCACGCGTTCGTCTTTGGGTCACCAACCTATAATACATATGTGTACCAAATTTAAACTTAATCTGTCCAGTATTTTCCGAGCAAATTGACTGTGACAGACGGACGGACAGACAGACACACTAGTGATCTCATAATGGTTCCTCTTTTACCTTTTAAGGTACGGAACCCTAAAAATGAAAATATCACAAACTGACATGCAATTATACAGGGTATAACAAAATTGGTGTAGGTCCCGTTATCTGGGGCTTCTACTTCCCGTTAACTTTTCTTCTACGACTATGCTGAAATCGAAAAAAATATTTTTACTCTTCATACAAATCGATCAGCTGATCAACCAATTTTGTGAATTTTAGTGTGGAGGGTCCAAATTCTTTTTCGAGAATTGACTATGGGTTCCTTAGGGAAAGTTGTTCAGTATGATGAGTAGAACCCCCAGTTAACGGGTCCTATACCAATTTCTTTACACCCTGTATATGTTGATAAAAATACTTTTGATGTCTATGATATGCTATTTATAAGAGGAGGCATCTCTTTCTATTTTTTTAGGAGGAGTTTCTTTCTATTTTCTCAAAGGTTGTGTTGAAAAATTGTGTGGATATTTTTTTTTACTATCGGGCGACGAATATTGAATTACTCGCTACGCTCAGGATTCTACTTTAGAATCCCTCGCTACGCTCGTGTTTTTACTATAGAATCTTTCGCTTCGCTCTGAATTAAAAGTAACGCCCTCGAGTAACAAAATATTACTTTGTCCTATTGTAACTAAAATAACTGTTTTAGAGTTTGTTAATCCCATGTATTTTTTTCTTTTTAACCGAGTTCAAAAAAAGGAGGAGGTTTCTCAATTCGACCGTATATATTTTTTATGTGTGTTCGCGGATAAATTTGTAATTTATGAACCGATTTTGATGATTCTTTTTTTGTTGGAAAGGAGATATCCCAAGGGTGGTACCATAATAAGGAAACAAGGATTTGATGATTGCCTCCCAGAGAAATCGAGGGGAACCTTAGTTTCCTGTTTGAAGTCGGTTTTTTTTGTTCAAAATTATAAGTGGTAATTGGGTATGCTAAATTTTTTATAAGCCATGAAAATAAAAAACCATTTCGAGATATTTTTATTTAAAGCCATATTTTTTAATTTTCCACTCGAAAAAGTAAAAGATTGCGTAAAAAAATCGGAAAAGGACAATAACCTTCATTTGACCCCTATGACGTCACGAGTTTACAATAAAACCTTATTTCACCACTGAACGGAACGTGCACTCTTACTTGTCATATCAATTACGGACCTTGCATTTGAGGACGAGCTTTCGTCGAGCACTGAAAAAGGCACTATTTATTTATCATCCACCAAAAACTACGTTTGAAACAATCAAATATTATTAGAACGTCATTCAAATTAAATACTTAAATGGGTAAGATATTCATTAGAGGTCCAATTTTTATTGTGGTTCTAAAAAACATTTAAACTCTGAAGGCCTTGTCCATACATAGATTATGATGTTTGATGACAAGTAAATTTTGACTTTGACGTTTCGTTGTTGGCTTTGTGATAGTTTCGTTTCGGAAAAGGCAAAGGTTACTAAGACCATACAGCCAGGTCTGACGTATTTAGGCTTCCTTAGCTGTTGGATTTGTAATGCTAGTGCCGGTGCAATGAAAAAACAACAAAATAAAACTACGAATGCGTCTACCAAAAATCCCGCCAAAAAACCTTTGGGAATGATTGACTTGAGTGACTTGAGTGAAATAGGGCTGTTCGTTTCATAGTAATGTGAACCGATGACGTCATCAAGGTTTCAAAATTTAAAAAAATATTTAAAAATATCTAGAGGCTTAAAAAATGAAATATTCAAATTAGTTTTTCAAAATGGTCTAAACCATCAGAAAAAAAATTAAAAAAAATACATATTTTTTTTTAGCATACCCAATTATCGCTACAGCGACATGCTCCTACCACCTAACAACAATACTACCCTTTCAAGAAATCTTATTTAAAAAAACCGGCCAAGTGCGATTCAGGGTCACACAAACAGGGTTCCGCACCAAAACTTTAACTACCAACAGAACAAGACCTCTCAGTACATACTTATACGCTTAAGGTAAATAGGGGTCTACTTATTCTGGACCTTGGAAATTTTATTTTTCCTGTGGGAACGGAATGACTAGATTTCCTCATAGATTTTCCTGTAATCTTTGCATTCCACCTCATGTACTGTGATTTTTTCAAGGTTTCGAATTTCGAATTGCGAAACTTGGTGTAATTTTTTTATTAAAAATCACCTGATGGTAAGTGCCGATGCAGCCGAGGATGTAACACGCAAGCTCAAATAGTGCCTATTCACTCTCGTCTTGAAGATTCCTAAATTATACGAATCGGGGAATACAGACGCCGGAAGGGAATTCCACTCCTTGGCCGTTCGTTCTTTGTGTTTTTGTAGTGTTTATCCTGCAGTAAAACAACAAATAATTAAAACACACTCAAAAGCTTAAAAAAACCGACCAAGTATAAGTTGTACTCGCGCTATGGAGCCCGAACTGAATAAAAGCTAACCACCCTGGGAGTGCCGACAGAAGCCAAGAAGTCAAGAACAAATTTTTTATAGTTTTATAAGTTTTGACCCTGCGAGTGTTCCTGGTACGCTGCCGGTGTCGCTTACAGTTTCGCGAGTTCAATGGTTTTTCCCATCTTAAAAATGCTTTTATAAGTTTTGACCCTACGAGTGTTCCTGGTAAGGTGTCGGTGTCGTTGCAGTGTCGCGAATTCAATGGTTTTTCCCATCTTAAAAATGCCCAACGCGCCTAAAGAAGTTTTTACTTCAATAAATCATAATTCTGTCACTCTCGTTCTTTTATTCACAATTGGAAAGCCCTTGACATCATCTCACCTGATGGTAAGTGACGATGATGCCGAAGATGAAAGCAGGCTCACCAAGATTCCCCAACGCAATTCATTGATGTCTTTTGATTTAATGGATTGGTATGGTTGTACTCATGTGCAGAGGTGTGGTGGTACGGAACCCTCGGCGCGCGAGTTCGACTCGCACTTGGTTGGTTTTTAATAGCTGACTACGCTTGCGTAGTCCTCTGTAGCGACGATTTACCGCTTTGCAGCCTCAGTGTGTAGTAATAACCTCACCAATTTAATTAAGTTGGTAAGCCCTTGGCATCATCTCACCTGATGGTAAAATGCCGAAGATGAAAGCGGGCTCACTAAGATTCCCCACTGCAGTTTATTGTTTTTTTTTATTTAATGGATGGCTGTGGTTATACTCATGTGAAGAGGTGTGGTGGTAACCCTCGACGCGCAGGTACAGTTTATAGTTCATATTATTTATTCATTACATGTCAAATAAATTATAACTAAAATTCAAATATTAAATTATTATAAACTAGCTGTCCCGGCGAACTTCGTTCCACCTTACACTACACTACACTATCCTAATCTACACTACATTACCCTACCCTACCCTACAATACCCTAACCTACACTACATTACCCTAACCTACCCTACCTTACCCTACACTACCCTACCCTACACTACACTACCCTACCTTACACTACCCTACCCTACACTACCCTACCCTACCCTAAATACACTACACTACACTACCTTACCCTACACTAATCTACACTACACTACACTACCCTACCCTACCCTACACTACACTACCCAACCCTATCCTACCCTACACTGCCCTACACCTACACTACACTACCCTACCCTAAAACCAATTTAATTTTGACTGATATATATATATATATTTTTAATTTATTTAATTCCTAGCATTTTCATATTTATTCACCTTTTAAACCTTCTCTGGACTTCCACAAATAATTCAATACCAAAATTAGTCAAATCGGTCCAGCCGTTTTCGAGTTTTAGCGAGGCTAACGAACAGCAATTCATTTTTATATATATAGATCAATAATGAGTAAACAAAAAAAAACAATAAAATTATTATCATATTATTTAATTAGATTTAGTATTTAAAAATTCTTCATAACTGTAGAACGCGTGCTCGATCAGCCAAGTGTTGAGCCTGCTTTTAAAGCAACACAGGGAGGGAACCGTGGTAACTTGCTCGGGCAGCCTGTTATAAACAGTTGGACCCATCACATGTATTAACTTGTCCGATTTAGCAGGCCGGCGTTTCACAGGCAGTAGTCTACCCAAATTGCGGAGGTTACGCGAATGTACACAATGGGTCGTTTGTACTTATCAAGGTGGCTGAAAACGTACACTGCTGTCTGAAGTATAACCATCGATGGTAAGGTAAGAATCCTAAGGTCTATGAAATATGGCCTCGCGGGAGTGTCCTGCGGCCCTTGCAAGATTGCTCGCATGGCTCTCTTTTGCATGCGAAAGGCGCGCTCCCAGTCTGAGGCGCGCCCCCACAGCTTTGCGCCGTATTGGAGCAGCGAGTGCACAGTGGCGAAGTAGCATGAGCGAGCCACCTTCCTAGGGACAACCCTGGTGAGCCGACGCAACGCGAAGCATGCACTTCCGAGCTTCCCACACAGTTTATCTATGTGAGATGCCCACGTCAGACCTCGGTCAAGCTCAAATCCCAAGAAGGTGGTCACTTCGACCTGTACTATTTTGGTTCCTCCCACGAGTACTGTCAATCTGTTAGGTGGTCTTCCTCCAAGGTGGAAATGCATGAAGTGTATGTTATTCAAATTCAGAGCGAGACCGTTGTACGAGAACCAACGGTGTAGTTGACTCGCAGCATGGTTGAGGCGCTGCTCAAGCTCGTCTGAGTTATGCGCACAGACAACGTCAGAAACATCGTCTGCATACATATACACTTCGCCGACAGTGATTGAGGATATTAGAAACAGACGATCCCTGTGCAACGCCCATTGTAGTAAGCGGGTCTGACTTTACATTACCACCATCGCCCATAACTATCTGGGACCTGTCACGCAACATATTAGTAAACAATGCATGCGCGCTGCCACCGATACCGTAGTAATGCATGTCAGCCACGTCGAATGCCTTAGAGAGGTCACAACAAAGGAAAGCTACCTGAAAGCCTTGTTCTCGTGCGGCCAGTACCTGGCGTATCACTTCGCGAGCAAGCGCAGTCGTGGAGCGGTCCACTCGGTATGCGTATTGGCGCTCAGACAACGCCCCTGTTGCAGCAAGGTACTTATTTAATCGTGAACTCAACCCGTGCTCCAGATCTTTAGCGACTGCTAGTATAATGGAGATAGGTCTATAGCCGTCAATGTTTTCTTTTTTGCCTTTACCCTTAAAAAGGGGAGCGATCTTGCTCAATTTAAAGGCTTCAGGGAAGATTCCCTGCCTAAGGCACACATTAAACAGCTCCGCTAATATCGGCGCAACAGATGCAGACGTTTCATTTAACAATTCCATGGAGATGTTGTACACATCTTTTGAAGACTTAATTCGTGATGTGATTGTGTGGTACACTTCTTCTGCGCTAAATCGCTGAAGCCACAGCGAGCAACCCGCTGGTGCGCGGGCAGCCACAAGCGCGCGGCATGCAAGAGGCACAAAATTTTTGTCCAAGTGCAATAAGGTCAAATAATAGAGATTTTAAATTAAAAATGTCATTTGTTACTCAAGAGTCAACTTTTTTATGAATAGATTTTTGTTTTAGTGGGAAGCTACTGTCAATTTTATCACAAATTATATTGATTACGGATCTAGCCATAGTCGTTGCACAGTGATTCCTACGACGCACATATAGGTCAGCCCAGTCAACGCTTTCCATAGCCAGAACGAAGTTGGCTCGGTTCATCCGTGAATAATCTCTTACCGCCCGAGTAAGTGCACCCAGCGCCTGGCGCTCACAGGCTACCTCCACACGCACGGCGCTATGGTCGTTAGAGGCTACCAGCGAGGCGTAGACTGCGCCAACTGGCATGTTCGTATAGATGTGACCTAAAGCTGAAGATGAGTGGGCAGTAACCCGAGTGGGGAAGTCCACCTTATTCGTTAAGTTGTACGCTGACAAAATTTCAGAGAGATTTTTAATTTCTACAGTACGTTCCCCAATACAATTGATATTCATATAACCGACTATCAGAATATCCTGGCTGAATTCACTTGCTTTTTCGAGCACACGTTCTAGGTGGGTCAAAAATTCAGTAGTACTAACGGTATTTGTTCTATAAATACAGATAATAATCAAATTGAAGTCAATTAGAGTTATGGCTGATATTTCACAATATAGTTCATTCGAAAGATTACACAAATCGGAAACTTCAACAGCTTTAACATTATTCTTAACATAAAGGCAAGACCCACCATGGATACTATTTTTACGACAAAAGGCCGATAATAATGTATAATCGTCAAAATGTATAACATTTAGCTTATCTTTGGTAAGCCAGTGCTCAGTAATCGCTAGCACATCGCATTCTAACTTTGACTGTAATAATACTTCTAGCTTATCCGTCTTAATATTTAGGGACTGTACATTTTGTTGGCAAATAATAAGTGATGTGCATGTATGATCATGGTCATTAAATGTTGTATGAACTGCTTGCAGTCGCGGCGGTGTCGTGGCAGTCGGCACTAGCTGCGATGGTGCAGCGAGTGAGGCTAGTGTATCAGTGTCACTCTCGCTCGTATCCCCGCTACTTACGGGGACGGGCAAGAAACCAGTCTGTGAAGCGCACTCCATGTGGTCACACCGTTGGCGAGTAGATCCGGTCAAATAGAATAAATGAAAGATACATGTCGATCCGTTTTAATGTTCCTTTTCACAACCGTGTAGTCGCTGGATTTAGCAATACTGTTCAAAAACTGAAGAACCATATCGGGGGTAGTGTCAGGCATAAAAAGCCATGCTTGGATATGCTTTATTCGTTCGACACATTGTAGTTCAGAGTTCTTTTCATCTGCACCTATGAATATCGGTCGTCTCGGCCTTCGCTTACGTTTTGAGTGAACTTCTTCCCATCCGTCATTCTTACTTATATTTTCAGTAGTCTCTGTATGGTCTACAGGTTTAACATCGTCGCTGTTTAAAGCGATCGCAAGTTTCGTGGTCACACCAGCTAAACGTTCTTTAAGGCCATCCGTACCCGGAGTATTAGCGCAGCCTCAGTGTGCAGTGTAATAACCTCACCAATTTAATTAAGTTGGTAAGCTCTTGGCATCATCTCACCTGATGGTAAAATGCCGAAGATGAAAGCGGGCTCACCAAGATTCCCCACTGCAATTCATTGTTTTTTTTATTTAATGGATGGGTATGGTTTTACTCATGTGAAGAGGTGTGCTGATACGGAACCCTCGGCGCGCGATGCCGACTCGCACTTGGTCGGTTTTTAATAGCTGACTACGCTCGCGTAGTCCCCTGTAGCGCGTAGCGACGATTTACCGCTTCGCAGCCTCAGTGTGCAGTTTAATAACCTCACCAATTTAATTAAGTTGGTAAGCTCTTGGCATCATCTCACCTGATGGTAAAATGCCGAAGATGAAAGCGGGCTCACCAAGATTCCCCACTGCAATTCATTGTTTTTTTTATTTAATGAATGGTTATGGTTTTACTCATGTGAAGAGGTGTGCTGGTACGGAACCCTCGGCGCACGAGTCCGACTCGCACTTGGTCGGTTTTCAATAGCTGACTACGCTCGCGTAGTCTCCTGTAGCGCGTAGCTACGATTTACAGCTTCGCAGCCTCAGTGTGCAGTGTAATAACCTCACAAATTTTATTAAAAAATAAAAACTCGTCTGAATAAACATGCTCTCTTTTTTAGGAAGTCGGGTAAAATGTATCCTATATCACTCATGGGATCAAGACGAATCTAACGATAACTCGCACTAATCTATCAAGCCATAAAGCCGTTTAGGCTACACTAAAGTCTCAGCCAAAGAACTGCAGTTCAAACGTTTGAAAAGTAAAATCTGCTCGGGAAAAAGCTAAACGAACAAAAAACGAACACAAAAGTTTTCAGGTGTTTCGTCGTCTGGCCCAAATTCAATAGTCAATCATGCCTTACTGAATGCGTTGCGAATGGTGTGAGTGTTAAAATAAGGACTTATTTTTAAGTTACTGAAAGATTTTTCAGCTTTCAAGCCTCTTGGAATTACGGTAACGAGCACGAAACGATCATAAAACATATACGCCTTTTTAGGTAGTCTGGTAAAAAAAACAACAAACAAAACATATCACGTGTATTTTGTTTGGATAACATTGACTTGGATAACAAGTTAACAAGTAACAACTCATTAACGTTTATTGATTGTACTTCTGATCTGAAACCGGGTCAGCGTTACATTAAGAACTGGATAGCTTATTTTGAGGTAGATTGTATACATTGTATTATTGTATAGTAGTGTAAGGAAATATAATAAAGTAGTCATAATTTTTATAATTGTATCGTAACTATCAAAGATGACCTAATTTGGTGTGAGTAATAAAACGATAGTCAAAATGTCGTCCTGAGTTTCGATATACACATCACAATTGGCGCTGCGGACAGGATGAGAACCTGTGCGGGCATATCCTTCTAATCAGTCGATGTTTTGTGAAAATATAACGTATTTCTTGATATATTTTCTTACTACTGTATATTGTTTGCGATTGGCCGCAGCGCCAATTGTAAGGTGTACATAAATAGAAACCAAATAGAAACTCAGGACGACACTTTGACTATCGTTTTATTACTCACACCAAATTAGGTCATCTTTGACAGTTACGTTCCAATTATAAAAATAAGATATGTATGACTACGTTATTATATCTATTTACAGTAGACATTGATACTAAGGTAGATGGGGTCGGGTTTTGGCTATGACTGGTCAGTTTACAGAACTCGCCAGTTTCAGTAACTAGTCAGTTTCCAACACTCGTCAGTTGCATGTTATTCGTTATTTCGTCAGTTTGACGGACACGTCAGTTTAAGCCCCCGTCAGTTCTTCAGTTCGGTACAATCATTCGAAAAAAAAACCGGCTTGAATTAAAAAAAAATTAATAAAAATAAAGAAGATTGAAAAATATTAATAAATTAAATTAATTAAATTGAAACTGGCGAGTAGGGAAACTGACTAGTTACAGAAACTGGCGAGTCCTGTGGACTGACCAGTCATACATAACTCATAATCCGACCCGGTAGTTTTTTTTTTGAATTTGTGACCCGGTAGATGTAATCAGGAGCAATACAGAGTATCGGAAATAGCTTCTCCTCTGGTCCTCAGTTAGCTCTTTTCCTACATGTACCAAAGCGTCAATGTTTCCTATGCGCCTGAATCCCAAATAGCAAATAGCATTTCTGTGTTTCAATTAACATGCAACAGTCAATACGTTGGTTGAAATAGCCCCTGCCGGACCTCTTGCCGACGATTACTGTAAAGTTAAAAATACTTTAAAGTGTTGTTGTCTCCCGTAGTTTTACTGTATTTTTAAAGCTCGCAGAAGAAAATGAGAAGTCCGTCAACCAAATAAGGAATTTTCGTGTAAGCGTGACTGCTAAGTTGAACATAAAACGATCATCTCAATCCAATAGCTAAAAAGCGACTCACTGCCATAGATGTTTCACTTTAAACCAACGGGACCGCCCTTTTTTCGGTTCTCCCTCACGGTGTCCCTTTAAAAAAAACTTCGGGATGCAAAATTGACAAGTTTACCTAAACTTTTTTTTCCTTGTATAATGAGGTCACGCATTGTAATTAAAATAAAAAAATATCATGCTAGCTTCGCTTGCATTCTCCCTATACTACCTTTCCCTATTCTCCTGCTTATGTCTAACGTGAAAATTTAACAAAAATTAACTCTCTTGTTAACGTTGCCTTATTATTTATGAAGTAAAGTCATGTATGTTTGACTGTCGATCCCACAAACTGACCATACAGTTTTGTGGGTCCAATGTTTACCTATGTACTCTTTTTTTTCGATTAATAAATTAATCTATATTTAAAAAAAAATGAATTGCTGTTCGTTAGTCTCGCTAAAACTCGAGAACGTCTGGACCGATTTGGCTAATTTTGGTATTGAATTATTTGTGAAAGTCCAGAGAAGGTTTAAAAGGTGAATAAATATAAAAATTCTCGGAATTAAATTAAAAAAAAGTAAAAAAAAAATATCAGTCAAAAAATAATTGGTTTTAGGGTAGGGTAGGGTAGTTTAGGGTACGGTAGAGTAGTTTAGGGTACGGTAGTGTAGGGTAGGGTAGTGTAGGGTAGGGTAGTGTAGTATAGGGTAGGGTAGTGTAGTGTAGGTGTAGTGTAGTTAGGGTAGGGTAGGGTAGGGTAGTGTAGGGTAGGGTAGTGTAGTGTAGGGTAGGGTAGTGTAGTGTAGTGTAGGTGTAGTGTAGTTAGAATAGGGTAGGGTAGGATAGGGTAGTGTTGTGTAGGTGTAGTGTAGTTAGTGTAGGGTAGGGTAGGGTAGTGTAGGGTAGGGTAGTGTAGGGTACGGTAGGGTAGTGTAGTGTAGGTGTAGTGTAGTTAGGGTAGGGTAGGGTAGTGTAGGGTAGGGTAGTGTAATGTAGCGTAGGGTAATGTAGTGTAGGTTAGGATAGTGTAGTGTAGTATAAGGTGGAACGAAGTTCGCCGGGACAGCTAGTAAATAATAGAATTGTAATTAAAACTAGAAATTTTGCCGCTCGCTTCACTCGTGCCTTGGTGTAGGTCGATTTCCGCGCCTGGTTCCTCAGACAAATATAAAAATGACTGAGCATTTTTGTTTCGTTACTTTGTAAATTTGTAATAAATACCTACTATTTTTATAAATATGTAAAAAAAAAAACATCAAAACTGTGTTTTTTATTATGAACCTACAAAATGTCGTAAATAAACTAATGTCCCGTTTTGAGTCAAAAATATATGTTCACGTTAGTAATAGCCATATTCGCAACGCAAGCCCTATCGAAATCAACATTTTTATCATAAGTACCTATCACCATGCTTTGCGACCACGCACGGCTATTTTTTTCACAACAATGTTTAATTTTTTACACAATAATGTTAACTCAATAATTGAACCCTATAGTGAAATAATTTTGGAAAAACCTAAAAACTTTTAGGTACCTACAATCTTTGTCACGCGATATACCTACATATGCATGCAAAATTTCCGCTCAATCGGAAACCGGGAAGGGGGTCAAAAGATTCCACCCTAACAAACATACATACCTATACATTGCAAGTTAAAAAAAAAAGTTTATCTTAAATTTTTGTTTATTTTCTAATAAAGTACTACACCGCTTTGAATAAAATTTATATGAGACTAACTAGGGAGTCGGGAGCATATAATATTCTATCGAATAAAAAAAGAATCATGAGTTATATAGTTATATAGTCGAATTGTAAACCTCCTCCTTTTTGGAATTTGGACTTTTGTTTGTTTAGCTTTTGCACGAGGCTTCGCCAGCGTAGACATCGTTTTTATGACTATCTTTAAGGGTGAACGGTGCGCGAGCCGCAAGCGGAGACGTGAGTTTTCTCTAGATCCCTATTCCAGATTGAGCTATTCTGATTAGCAGTCTATGTCACTTCTGACCCCCTCAACAAATTCTATACAAAAATCACTTCAATCCGTTGCTCCGTTGCGACGCCAATGTGCAGTTTTCCCCAGATCCCTCGGGAACTATGTCAGGCTATACTAATTAGTAAATTACGTCGTTTCCCACCCCCTCAACCATCAATTGTGCAAAAAATCACAACAATCTATTATCCCGTAGTGAACCGCCAGCAGCGAGAGCCGTGGGAGGTGAGCATGCCTACAGCTCCGGGACCTACGAGAGTAGGTAGTGGTTCTCTTCCACGAGGCACTCGCCCTGCAGAGTACCAGGACAAGCGTCTTGGCCGCAAGACCTACCGCAGTTGGTTCTTGTTCTCGCCTCACGGCGTTGGCAGGGATAGCGGCCCTCACTATATGACCTATAGCTGTCGGTGAGTGGGGACGCTATATCATAAATCATAAACCTGGTAGTTTAAACCAAAGAAAGAGTATTTTCAGTTCCATCAGGAACTGCATTAGATTTTGTTATTATCACGGGATAAAAAGTAACCTATGTCTTTCCCAGTGACACTTGCATGTCAAATTTCATTAAGATTGGTCAAGGTGTTCAAGTGCGAAAAGGTAATAAACAAACACATTTTCGCATTGATTTAAAATATTAGTGAGGATGTGAAAATTTGTTGGTTTGTTTCTTTTTTACGCTTCAAAACCTCAAGTACAATTAGACTCCTACTCATTTAAGTTCCGGGGCCCAAAATTTGGCACGCAGGTAGCCTGTGTCATGAGGAAGACAAAGTTTACTTTTTATCCCATGAAAACTGCATAGTCCGATACAGTTCGTGAGGGAACTGAAAAAATACTCTTTTTTTTTGTTGATTTCTTGAACATTGCAACGGATTGTTGTTGATTGTTTCGGGGTGGGAAATGTCATAGATAATTAATTAGCATAACCCAAGATAGTTCCGAGGGATCTGGGGAAAACTTATCGAGTCTCGCTTACGTCTTTGGCGTAACAACGGACGTGATTTTAAGAAATAGTTGAGGGGATCGGTAGTGATATAAACTGCTAATCAGAATAGCCCGATATAGTTCCCGATGATCTCGAGTAAACTCCTGTCTACGCTAGCGAGTCGCTTGCGGCTCGCGCACCACTCACCCTCAAAGACAGTCATAAAACTATGTCCACGTGGGCGAAGCCGCGGGCAAAAGCTCAAATATAAACCAGAGTTGATCTGTTAGCGAGGCGAGGGTGAGACGAGATGAGAATTTAATCAAAATATTGACATTTCAGTAAAACTTTGTGAGTGAAGTAGTTAAACATTTCGCTACATTTCGCTGTACTCAAAACTAGAAGATTGTTTGGAATGGGGTATCAAGTTGAATCACGTTTTTATGATTTGAAGGTTTTTTTGGAGGTTTTTTAAAGATACTAGGTATCTTGTATGAGGATGAATGAAATTTCAAAAATGTCCATGTTTAGTAGACAAGTCGAGCTCAGACAACGAATTCGCTCACTGAGCGAAATAAAATGTTCAACTGGTAATTTTTTAATCATTATCATATCAGCCGAAGGAAGTCCACTGCTGGACATAGGCCTCCCCCAAGGATCTCCACGACGACCGGTTCTGCGCTGCCCGCATCCAGCGGCTTCCCGCGACCTTCACCAGGTCATCGGTCCACCGAGTGGGAGGCCTGCCTACACTACGCTTTCCGGTGCGTGGTCGCCACTCGAGAACTTTACTGCCCCAACGGCCATCTGTTCTATAAGCAATGTGCCCCGCCCACTGCCACTTAAGTTTAGCAATTCTGAGAGCTATGTCGGTTACTTTGGTTCTCCTACAGATCTCCTCGTTTCGGATTCGATCACGCAGAGAAACTCCGAGCCTAGCACGCTCCATTGCCCTTTAGGCGAACAACAAAGGCCCAAAAGTGTTCGCGAGAGATCTGTCCGTTGGACAAAGCTGATCAAGCTGAAGGCCCCAACGGTCATCTGTTCTATAAGCAATGTGCCCCGCCCACTGGCATTTAAGTTTAGCAATTCTGAGAGCTATGTCGGTTACTTTGGTTCTTTTACGGATCTCCTCGTTTCTGATTCGATCATAAAATAGCACGCTCAATTTTTTAATACGGGGCTCCTATATGTTGTTGCATAAGGTAAACTCAATGAACCTACCTCACTCAACAACTGTACTACATATTTTCCTATTTAATAATGTAAAAAAAAATAGTTAGGTTCATAAGTTGAGTTGTAGGTAAATCCTACTTCAGTTTGTCTCGTCCGTTATGACATTATAGGAAAAAACACTTTTTTTCAGTAAAAAATATTAAAGGAAACTGAATCATACATGCCTGAAACTTTGAGTTATTATGAATACATACATCATACATATTTGAGAAACATAAACTTACAAAATATTCACACAATTTTTGATCCAAAATTGATGACAACGCCATCTTGCGAACTCGCTAGAACATTATTTAAGAAAACACTTCTATCTTACTCACCTCTAGAAAAGACATCAAATTCTAAACTGACTCCTAAATAAAGCTATGATATAAAGCCCGAATTTCAGAACTCACGGCTAGCGGCTACCCAATTATCAGCTACCCTCTTGGAAACACAATATTCTAATAGCAAAGGTCCACTAACTTTGTTAATTTTCTCAGAGATAATATACCAAGGGTTACAAAATTTAAATAAGTATTTATATCCCAAGTCAAAAAATTTCAATATTGTATAGGATATAAGAAAAAGATTTTACATTCCGAAATTACAATACTCACATAATCATAAAAGCTTTTAAGTTGTTGAAACTAGAAAATACTAAGGATCTTTGGGGTATGTCTATTAATTTAATAATGTCCGTAGTTGAAACTTTTACTTGGCAGATTTCTTCAACATTTGCATTGACACTGGAGTGTTTCCAGATCTCATGAAATTTAGTTAAGTTGTTCCCCTTTTCAAGTCAGGAGAAAAAAAAACTTCTCTTGATTATAGGCCCGTTTCTGTACTACAGTTTTAAGTAAGGTTTTTGAAAAAAATATACTTAACCAAATGATGACTCACTTCAACGTCAATAAATTGCTTCAATCAATTTGGCTTTAAAACGGACGCGGCTGTAGTAGAACTTAATAAAAATATATTATGATGCTTTGAGAATCCCCAGAACGCTATAGGGATTTTCTGCGACTTGTCAAAGGCATTCGATTTTGTAGAACATATGACTATGCTTGTAAATCTGTCCAGCAGCCGATCCACGACTCTTATAGTCAAAAGTCTCCAATCCTCAGCCGAGGAGACTGGTTTAGGAAATGGAGGATCAAGGTAAACCCACAGAAGAGCGCAGCGATTCCTTTTACCATTAAACAGCTCAGTTCTATTAACAACCCCATCGACCGCAACATTACTATGTTCGGTAGCTCTATCCCTTGGGAACGTTCGGTCAAGTAACTGGGGGTAACCCTAGTTAGTCGCCTGACGTTCAAGGACCACATGGAACGAGTTCGCAACAAGGCCGCGTTCGTACTAGGCCGTCTCTACCTCATGACCAACAAGCGGAGTAATCTGTCCCTTAGAAATAAGGTGACACTTTACAAAACTTGCATCCGCCCCATCCTCACCTACGCCGGTGTAGCTTTCGCTCACACCAGTCCCCGTCTCATTCACCGACTTCAGGTAATCCAAAATCGCTTCATGCGTAGAGCCACAGGCTGCCCGTGGTTTCTACGGAATGAAAATCTCCATTGCAATTTAGAGCTCCCCACCATAGCTCAATACCTGAAGCAGGCATCCATCCGATACTTTAAGCCTGCCGAACACCACCCCAACCCCCTACTTGTAAACGCCGCCGTTTTCGAGCTACCCGCGAACCCCATTCGCGTAATCCGACGCCACAGACATGTACTCACTGACCCCGACGACCCGACCACGCTAGCCGTAGCTGCCCTGACCCCGCCCCCTAGCCCACAGAGAAACACTACACCGACATTCTGCCCTCGCCGGCGAGGGCGGCGTCCGCCCGCTTCTGGCGCTTACCAGCGCTACCGGCATATACCAGACCGCTTCTCTCCGATCTTCCCACGTCCAAGCAACGACCTAAACCGAGGTCCGTGCCCACCTGGGCGCCCTTAGGCAGTTGCATCTTTTTGCTTTGCACTAGGTTAAGTGCCTTCCGTACTCGCCTCCCCTGCCCGGTGAAGTTGTAAAAGCCCCCACGGCCAACAACAAGCTTGTATTTTCGAAAAAAAAAAGCTTATAAAACTGGACCACTATACGGTGTTAAAAATAAGGCTCTAGATATTTTAGAATCGTATTTCGCAAATAGAATACAAAAAATACAAATAAATAGTACGTAATCAATGGTTTTTGGGGTTAAGATGGGTGTGCCTCAAGGTTATGTTTTAGGACCTTTCCTTTTATTAGTTTATATTAATGATCTACCATTCATGGTTGAATCACTGTCGAAAATTGTGTTGTTTGCGGATCATACATCACTAGTTTTTACGGTTGAGAGAAAAACTGATATATATCTGACGAAGTAAACGACACTCTTTCAAAAGTATACAATTAGTTTACTGTAAATGATTTAGTATTTAACGCAAAAAATAGCAAATGTATTAAATTCACATTATCTAATGTTATTGAATTAAACAACAATGTATCCTCAACATTAAAATGTGTAAATCAAAGGATGTTTCTAGGAATTACTGTAGACTCGGCTCGAATATAGAAACGCTAGCTAGCAGGCCGGCTTAGCTCAGCCGCATACGCAGTAAAAAGATCAGGCTCCTTACAGATATAGATACCGCAAGACTGGTATTATATTTCAGCTACTTTCATAGTAATATGTCTTAAGGGATACTTTTGTGGAGACATGCAGCTAATATAAATACCATATTTGTTCTGCAAAAAAGGCGGTTCAAGCGATTTGTGAAACGCGTTATTGTGAGTCGCCCCGAGATAATTTCAAACCAACCGCGCACTAGTACTAAATTTCTTTTGAATTGACCAAATGATTCACCATTTTTTACTATTGTAGGTAACTTATTATAAAGTTGTGCAGCCTCGTAAGTTGTACTTCGTCAGGTAGGTATATCAGATTTCTGTCAACCTTTAAAATAAGTGATGTATCATCCGCAACACAGGGGGAGGCTTTTGTCCAGCAGTGGACGTCCTTCGGCTGATATGAATGAATGCAATTCCTAGCCTACACACCAAATTTTAGTCGTCTAGGACTTCAGGAAGTACCCTAGAGGTTTTGATGACTTATTAGTGAGTGAGTCACGAAATCGACGTATTTCAGCTGTTAATAAATTTGAAACTACAAAAGCTTAATAATTAATACTTTGTAAAGTCTGGAAAGGAAATCTTATGCTGAAAATTTCAGCTTTCTTGCATCATCAAGACCGAAGCTATAACGGTTCGAAAATAGATAAAATGCTTCCATAAAAGGTAGGTAGTGCTCCCAGATATAATGAATTTCCCCTGTTAGTACATTTATAATAATTAATACACGTTCGCAAAAATCTTCATCTCTTCTCTGAATAGTGACAGGCACAGTCATAATATTCGAAACAAAAATAAGCTTATACCAGACTTAGCGAAATCTATAAGTCCTGCGTGGGACAATGCACACTTATATATAACAAATTACCCGATGATTTCTTAAATTTGACAGAAAAAAACAGTTTAAAAACTGTGTCAAAAAATTACTCTTTGTAAAAAAGGTTTATTATAAGACATCCGACATTACATGTTTTTTTTTGGTTAGACATCGTTTCTTCTATGAACGCAAATCATGTTTAATAATCATAAAATGATGATCATCATTCATCATTACAGCTCATATACGTCCCCACCGAGGGGCTCGAGCCTACCCTGAATCAGGGTGATTAGGCCTTAGTCGACCACGCGGGCCCAGTGCGGGTTGGTCGACGTCACACACAACCTTCGAGTTTCTTCGCAGGCGTGTGCAGGTTTCCTCACGATGTTTTCCTTCACCGTTTAAAATGATGATAATGTAATGTAAATCCTTAAATTAACGTGGATGCGAAAAGACATGAGAAGTCTATAATAAAAAAAAACATATTTTTAAACTTTTATTTTAGTATTGACATGAGTGATGCATGCTGGCAGAATAGTACGTGCTCGTCCATACAAAAAGAGAAAACGTTTTTCCACTTCTAAATATTTTCCAATCACCATGATTTTTTAGTATGTTATTGACACAATGAATTACTAGGTTTATAGTTTTTCCTTTTTTCAAAATTTGCTATAGATTCAGACTTATAGGCATCTCAAGTAACGTAATTTTTGTGATTAAAACTGTGTCGAATTAAGCCGCTTTTTGAACAAAATCAATGTATTTTTTTAAAAAAAGCGAAACCTATAAACCTAGAATATATTGTGCTGAAACGATCGACATCAAAATCAAAGAGATTTGTTGAGATTTAGTTAGTGAAAACCGTTTTCTCCCGAAATAGGAATTTCGTCCAGAAAAGTACCTATTGTCAGTTGCGAGCTGCAACGCTCTCTATCGCACGATTGGGGGTCGGGGGGGAAAGCAAAGCACTCGTACAATAGAGATGTCGATGGTGAAGTCGATAGTAGAGATGGGATCCCACCCACGTTATCGATATCTATCTGTTTAAAAAATTCTGGGAGTGGGAAAAGTTAACATTAGTAGGTTTTCAAGAAAAAGATTGACCAGTGATTATTGTTTTATTTCTTCCTAACTCAAAATGGATTAAATTGCTTTTTTTTTATAAACGATTGTGTGTTTGTACTTCGCTGTTCCAAGACGTTACAGCAGCTAAACATGTTCGTGAATGTAGCCGAATTTTCCATCGTCGCATTTGGACTAATAAGACGAATACGCGAACACGAATAGCGATGTGATGTGCTTGCATTAGAGTTCGTTGTTTTGCTTCAGAGCCCTTATCTTTTTGCTTTGCACTAGGTTGAGTGCCTTCCGTACTCGCCTCCCCTGCCCGGTGAAGTTGTAAAGGCCCCCACGGCAAAATTAACAAAAACCAAAAATAATAATGCAAAATTGTTCGAAGTTGTTCATTTGATATATGACACAGTAAGGTCTGCAAAACTTTTTTTTTAAATTTCCTAATTGGTCCTCCGAAAATACCCTTAATTTTTAAAAATATTTATTGACTGCACATCTGTGATTGGGTGATAGGATTACACCATCCTACCTGATTTCACTTGATATGGTCCAGTAGATTCGGACAGTGATCTGTGATGGCTGTGACAGACGGACAGACAGACAGGCGCACGAGTGATCCTATAAGGGTTCCGTTTTTTTTGTACGGAACCCATAAAACCTACTTATTATTTAGATGGTCACGTTAGGTATACTCGTATAATTATTATAGTATCACATTAGTAGTTTCGTTCACAATAACTAGCATAATATTTTATCACGCTTTTATTATAAAGTAAGATGCAGCCAAACGCATTCAAAATTTTATTTAAAAAAAATGCTTCACCTGTATGTTTGTATGTAATCGACTCCTTTGGACTCGATTTTGACCCACTTTAAACGGACACATTTAATTCAAACTTTGTAGACTTATCAAGAATCAGCGACAATATAATAATTTCATAAGTTTGAACTAAAAAATAAATAGAGTTTAAAAAAACTAAAAAACACGCTTTTAAAGTAAATCAGACTGAAAAGTAAAAAATAATTCTTAATATAAGTTGAAAATAATAATTAACAAAAAATACTAGTCTTATTTGGGAAAAAATGTGAGTTGCTCGATAGACGAAAAATATGGCACAGAGCGCCCCACGCTTTTTCACAATAATCTAGTATTATTTTAGTAATTCTAGTTATATTTTTCGTTAATTATTATTTTCAACTTATATTAAGAATTATTTTTTACTTTTTAGTCTGATGTACTTTTAAAGCGTGTTTTTTAGTTTTTTTAAACTTTATTTATTTTAAATACACTGCAAATACCTAAATAACCTTACAATACAAAATTTCAGTCATTTAGGGCGCATATCGTCAACAAGCCGATTTATCAAAAATCAATTTAGTTTATACTCCTTGCTAATTACTATTATCTACATAACAAAATACTCACTTGAAATTATCACTATTACCTACTGCTATTAACTTCAATTTCTCTGTATCGGAGTTTCGGGGACGCCACAACAATCACTATCCGTAGGTACGTAAGAAAACATTCCGCCTTTCGTCGCTACTTCTCGCCAACTGGCAGCGTCCGTCGATGTGTGCGTGAGGCTCTTTGTATGTGCTGTGCGCGATGCCCGGGGGCATGAGCGCACGAGCGATAGCAAATGTTTTCCCAAATACCTATTTCGTTAGGATCGCGAAGCTATTCTTCCCTCTTAAATACTCGTGTGGATAGCGATGCGGGCAGCGCAGAACCGGTCATCGTCGTCGATCAGTGGACGTCTTTCGGCTGATATGTATGAATGAATGAATGAATGAAACTAATGATTGTTTAATTTAATATTTTTCACAAGTGACTTTATGAATATGTAAATACTATTTTATGACTATCGGAAAGAGTGTAATTTGCACTTACTTTGAAAACTTGTAATTGGTGTTGGATCCGTTAACATGGGTTCTCATAATACTGAATATTTTTTTACAAGTTGTTACATATACTGAGACAAAACGGTTTAAATAAACACACAAAATGGGAATCTTGAAGGTTTTTTATGCATCATCTTACTTGATATTAGGTAAGCGACAACAATGCCAAAGATGGAAGCGGACTTACCAAGATTCCCTAATACAGTGAGGATCATCATATCAGCTCATATACGTCCCCACCGAGGGGCTCGTGCCTACCCTGAATTAGGGCGATCAGGCCTTAGTCGACCACGCGGGCCCAGTGCGGGTTGGTCGACTTCACACACAACCTTCGAGTTTCTTCTCGGGTGTGTGCAGGTTTCCTCACGATGTTTTCATACACCGTAAGAGCGTCAGATAAACGTACATATGAAATTAAAATTCGAAAACATATTGGTACGTGGCAGAATTCGAACCACGACCTCCCGGACAGGAGGTAGCGGCCCTTGCCATTACGCCACCGACGCTCAGTGAGGATCAGGCTATTCTTATCTTTATTTCGGAACACATCAATGCTGTTATCATTGATGTTTTGGCGGCAAGACTTATGGTGATGGTAACTAGTCACCTCCCGATTCATCAAAGAAAAACGTTTCTCCACGCTTCTTACTACTTTATCTAAAACCACTTTGCTCAACAATGAGTCTTGGGATGTTATCTATCACTCACGATTGAGACATTTTAGCTGCACTGTGTAATACTCGTATATAATATTTAAAAAATTATACGTGGCTGGTCTGCGTGTAAACTGGTTCTGCGGAATAAACGCAAATTCTTACGAACGGATACATATGAATTGACTAGTAAGAGTGAAAATAATGATGTCTTAAAAACGTATTATGTAACGGCCTTCCATATCACACTAATATTATAAAGGCGAAAGTTTGTGATTGTGTGAGTGTGTATGTTTGTCACTTCTTCGCGCAAAAACTACTAAACAGATCTGGATGAAATTTGGTAGTTATACAGATTAGGACCTGGATTAACACATAGGCTACTTTCTTTCGTGAAGTGAAGCCGCGGGAAACAGCTAATACAGCTATATTGGTCGAAAGTAACGACTCACGGTATCGCAACTGATAGATTGTGCGGATAGATCTTTTCTGCTAGATAAAAAAGTTTCTTTGTCAGCCGCAAGCCCACCACAGTAAGATTCACATTCAAACTTTTATCAAAATCGTTAGAGCTGTTTTGCATCTTAGAGCCTTCGGGTTTGAGCCGCACAGACGGTAAAAGACCCGACGGACTCACGATGATCCCCTGGGAGCGGGGGCGTGTCCTGCTCTGGGACGCGACCTGCGCGTGCACTTTCGCAGCAACGCATGTATTTGCCCCGTACCACGAGTGCCGCGGGGGCGGCGGGGGCGGCTGCAGCCACTTTTGAGCCAGGTACGAGGTGGTGAGACATAGACTAAGTACCTAATTGCAGGTACCAAATACATTATTTTAGTTTGACGTATATATAATATAATATAATATTTACATTTTTATTTTTTTGTTGTATGACGCCTACCCTCAGATGGCCATTCAGTGAAAGCTCAGAATCCTTAGACAACAGTTAACATAAAATTCATCATATTAAAATTTGATGTCAACCAGACCATTTGTTTAGCATGACCGAGAACGTTATTGGCAACCATTTTTTTTTGTGTATACTGGTGATAATAGAACGGATTTTGGGTGAAATAAGATCCTACCAAAATGTTCGGTTAGAACGTGCCAAGTCTCGAATAAGATTACTTGGTCACAACATACTTGTGAGATCAAATAAAGAGTCAGTCTAAGTTAAAGAGCGTCGGTGGCGCAACGGCAAGGGCCGCTACCTCCTGTCCGGGAGGTCGTGTTTCGAGCCTTGCCTTTCGAATTTCGATCTCATATGTACGTTTATCCGACGCTCTTACGGTGAGAGAAAACATCGTGAGGAAACCTGCACACATCTGCGAAGAAACTCGAAGGTTGTGTGTGAAGTTGACCAACCCGCACTGGGTCCCCGTGGCCGAGTAAGGCCCGATCGCCCTAATTCAGGGTAGGCTCGAGCCCCTCGGTGGGGAATTATATAGGGTGACTTTTAATTAGTTCTTGATAGCAAAGGATATGATTGTACTCGTGATTACAAACAACTTTCCCAAAGAAACTATAAGTCAAATATGAAAAAAAAAATACTCCTTTATATATTTTTGCCGATTTAAATAAAATAATGTATGGAGGACCAAAATGTTTTTTTCCGATTTGATATACACTTTCTTTGGGAAAGTTGTTTATAATCACGAGTACATTCATGTCTTTTGTTATCAAGAACTAATTAAAAGTCACCCTGTATATGAGCTGATGTGATAAAGTTAAAAAAAGAAAACAAGTGACTTGGCCGTTAAACATTTATGGGAGTAGTAAATCTAGGTAGATATGTAGGTAGGAAGATTGCTACAATAACAAGCATCCTTACTTATAATAATAATATTATAAATGTGAAATCGTGTTTGTTTGTTACCTTTTCACGCTTTAACACCTCGACCAATCTTGATTAAATTTGGCATACAGGTAGCTTGTATCACCAGAAAGGATATTGGGTACTTTTTATCCCGTGACAATAGGATAGTATAGTCCGATGCAGTTCCTGAGGGAACTGAAAAAATAATCTATTTTTGGCTAATTTCTTTAACATCGCAACGGAACAATGGATTTTAGTGATTTTTTGTATTGAGTCGATGGAAAGTGACATAGACTGCTAATCAAAATAGCTCGATATAGTTTCTGAGGGGTCTGGAGGAAACTCATGTCCACGCTCGCGAGCCGCTTGCGGCTCGTTCACCACTCACCCTCAAAGACAGTCATAAAAACGATGTCCATGCGGGCGAAGCCGCGGGAAAAAGCTAGTAAGAAAATAAAAGCATCTACGATCGTCATCTTCACAATCGTCGTTACAAAGTGCAGCATAATTTAATTAAAAGGGGTTAAATAATATAATAATGCAGTATTGCTTTCGCTACATTATACGTAGAATTTTTACTCGCAGCCTAAATATGAATTTCGGAAAGAAAATAAATTTTGGGGTAATATGGAATACTTTTAATTTATAATATTAAAAAATTAGGTAAAGATGTAAACAAATGGATGACCGTGGAAATAGACTAAATAAAAATAACACATTTACATAATTTTAAAATACAAAAAAAAGGTTAGGTAACGATCGATCGTCCCCCCAGGTATAAAACCCCCCCCCCCCTGCAAAAAAGTAAAGCGGACATTTAAAAAGTAAAAAATAATACCTTTCGTTGAGCCATCAAATTCATTTCAGAAATCTTAATATATATAAATCTCGTGTCATAATGTTTGTCCTCAATGGACTCCTAAACCACTTAACCGATTATAATAAAATTTGCACACCATGTGCAGTTCGATCCAACTTGAGAGATAGGATAGGGTAGGGTAGGGTAGTGTAGGGTAGGGTAGTGTAGGGTAAGGTAGGGTAGTGTAGTGTAGGGTAGGGTAGTGTAGTGTAGTGTATGTAGGGTAGGGTAGGGTAGTGTAGGGCAGGGCAGTGTAATGTAATGTAAGGCGGTACGAAGTTTGCCGGGACAGCTAGTACCTATATATATTTTAATTATCGAAATCGATGGATGGCACGATAGGGTTTGCTCATTAAAATGGCGCTATAATGGCGCGTCGGGGTACCGCTTTAGTGAATCAGACCCTTCATTTGATTGACTATCTATTATTTACTAGTATTTTCGACCAACTTGCGACGACGATCAACTTTTGTGACAAATCTAGTAACATTGGGTGTTATGAGTCTGGGAGCGTTATGAGTTTGAAAGTTCTCTATTTTAGCTATGTATTTTATTATATTTGGGAAGTTAGCAGCCTCATTCACAAAATACTAGTTATTGCTTTAAACTTAGCGGTACCCCGACGCGACATTATAGCGCCATTTTAATGAGCAAACCCTATCGTGCCATCCATCGATTTCGATAATTAAAATATATATAGGTATTTCTGAAATGAATTTGATGGCTCAACGAAAGGTATTATTTTTTACTTTTTAAATGTCCGCTTTACTTTTTTGCGGGGGGGGGGGGGGGGGTTTAAATTTTTAATTTAATTTTTATTTCAAAATTTTTAACTTATTTTCAAAATAATTAATGACAAGTACAGTTATTTTTAAAAGGATATAGATTTGTCTATAAAACATTCATCAAAATTATGTTCGGTTGTTTTGTTTTAAACCAAAATGTTTGGAAGTTATGTAAGAGATGCTAAATTATTTAGGCGCGCGTTGAAATATTTTATTATGAAAGGCTGCGTTAATACATCAATATTGTAAATCATGATAAATCAGCATTGGAAGAATTGCAAAGAATAAGAAATCAAAGCGAAGGTTTATCTCAATAATATTTAGTTTACAGTTAGTCATAGTTTCAGGTACGTAGGTATGTCAAAAATTTAACGGATTTTAACAACATCAGCTCACCGTGTTGCCACCATTGCATTGTATGCAGAATCAAATACTGATCAAAACGAGTCCAAACACGACATATCTGCTATTATTTTTTTAAGAGTGTACTAGTGTACTGGATATCCTGGCCGCAGCATCAGCTCACTGTGTTGCCACCATTGCATTGTATGCAGAATCAAATACTGAACAAAACGAGTCCAAACACGACATATCTGCTATTATTTTTTTAAGAGTGTGCTAGTGTTCTGGATGTCCTGGCTGCAGCATCAGACCAAGAGTTCCATAATCCTGCATAGTTATTAAGCGTACATGAGTGTTTCAAGTTTTAGGTCACATGTATGTTTGAAAGTAAAGTAAATACACATTAAGAGTCTAAGAACCCTACCGCAGCTAACAAAAGGGCTGATGACCTTGAAACGGCTGAACCGATTTTGATAAAACGTATCTAAGAACCATCGCCAATAAACCTGCTTGTAAATAAAAAAAAACGCATCCAAATCGGTTCACCCGTTTGAGAGCTACGGTGCCACAGACAGACACACAGACACACACACACACATAGCGGTCAAACTTATAACACCCCTCTTTTTTGCGCCGGGGGTTAAAAATGATCGAATAAATACCTAACAAAAAAAAAACGATGTTGAACTTGACACCACGTAAAATAAAATTAGGGATGACGACAGCATCACATATAAATTATGAACTTTTATTCCCTAAATTGCCCTCATACTTAAACTTCGAAAAACCTTACTCGTTTTGTTTTCCCTTCGAGTCTTCGATTTTTAAAATTTTTCGATTTCATCAAAATCACAAAATGAGTACTTAAATGACGCTGCAAAACTATCACGTCACGCCTAGGTAGGTTAGGTATTTAAAACATTTTTAGAACAAAATGTCGAAAAAGTAAATCAGATGACTAGCATTCGTCATCCCTAACAGCGCCGTTCGCTGCCAAAATTGGTGCTCAAAATCACAATTTTTTTGAAACCGACCATCATAGACACTACGAAGTCGAATTAAAATCTTAATCTTATATATATAAATCTCGTGTCACAATGTTTGTCCCCAATGGACTCCTAAACCACTTAACCGATTATAATAAAATTCGCACACCATGTGCAGTTCGATCCAACTTGAGAGATAGGATAGTTTAAATCTCAAATTATAGGGTAGGGTAGGGTAGTGTAGGGTAGGGTAGTGTAGGGTAGGGTAGTGTAGGGTAGTGTAGTGTATGTAGGGTAGGGTAGTGTAGGGTAGGGTAGGGTAGTGTAGTGTAGGGTAGTGTAGAGTAGTGTAGGGTAGGGTAGTGTAGTGTAGTGTATGTAGGGTAGGGTAGGGTAGTGTAGTGTAGTGTAGGGTAGTGTAGGGTAGGGCAGGGCAGTGTAATGTAATGTAAGGCGGTACGAAGTTCGCCGGGACAGCTAGTATTATTATATATTTAACATTAATCTGTTGTTTTTATTTTATCAAAATGGTGTAAAATTTTTCTTCTTCGTCACTACAAATCGCAAATAATAGCAATTTAAAAAAAAAACACAATATTTTACGAATCGATTTAAGCGGTGTAACCCCCGTATCGAAAAGCCTAATGAAAAATCACGTCAAAAAATTAAAGTATGGGTTCAGCTCACGAAACTTAATTGTACCGACAGAAGTGAAAACTTTTAACAGTTTTATAAGTTTTGACCCTCCGAATTTTCCTGGCGAACGACTAGGTTGATAAAGTTTTGACCCTGCGAGTGGTAAGGTGTCGGTTACGGTAACGTTATGGTAACAATGTCGCAAGTTCGATGGTTTTTTCCCATCATAAAAAAATCCCAACGCGCCTAAAGAAATTTTCACTTCAAACATTTTTGGACCTACCTTCGCATTATGTATACTCGTATCCTTTACGATCAAGTCAACCATCTCTTCGAGAGTGCCCAGATCTCAAATTGAATTTTTCGTAACGTAGGTAAATCTCAGTAAAGTAATTCGCTCTTGTGATCTTCGCAATCACGTAATGAAGTCTGTCTTCGTGTTAGGCTTTACAATAACGCAAAAAAATCCTACCTACGTGGGTACGAAAGTGATTTATTATGCGAGTACATAGTACATGGAACAACTGATTTTTTAGGTTACCTCAAGAGGAAAAGCTCCTTTCCACCTTCGGTCAACGGGACACAGAAGGGGTTCCACTCCTTTGTTGTTGATATTCTGCCTATCCGCGCGAAGCGTTACGCTTCTTCATTTGTTAGGCGGACAGCGATGGAAATGGAGTTCATTGCCGGGGTCTGTGTTTCCCGACTCTTACAATTCGGGGTCTTCAAGGCGAGAGTGAGTAGGCATTATTTGAGTTTGCGTGTATCCTCCTCGACTGCATCGTCACTTTCCATGTGAGATGTAGTCAAACGCACTTAAATTAAAAAAATAAAATAAAAACAGGATAACTTTTATAGGATAACTTTGTTGTCCGTCCGACAGTCTGTTTGCCTGTTTGTCTGTCTATCGGTGTGTCAAGACAAGACCTGTTTTCTTACGAACGGTAAAGGTATAAAGTTCAAATTAATACTAACCAGATATTAAGTTTTACGGTCCCTTGGAGGTGTAAAAAAATCAAGGTGGCTTTATGGGTCATTTATGTCACGTATTTTAACTTGCAAATTGAGTCATCAAAACCTTATAGGGTACTTCCCGTTGACCTAGAATCATGACCTACCTAACTAGTATCGTATTTATTTGTTTTGTACATCACATGTTTTTCAAATGCTGAATGCCAACGTTGAATATACTCCCTATGCGTGATATGCAAAATGTGCGCAATTTAGAAGACAAGCTAGCTTTAAAACAGAATATTCTTATTTCAAACATCAATTTGTATAGGGTTCTTAATTTAAGGCGACGTATTGATTGGAACAGTTGTCTCTGTCTTTTTCTTTACGTGTAACGAGTAAAGAAAATAACCACACTTTTTAAATTTTTTATATGGTTTTTCGTTTCAATCAAAAACTACTATGAAAGTATAAACAATAATAACTTTACTCACTTTGTATTATCATAACAAATATTGATGTAATTAGCTCTTGACTATATGGAACATTATCAACAATAAGGGTATTTTTTTTCAACCTTGGGTTTTCTGTCATTTAGGAGGAGTTGACGTCAAACATAACGAAAATCTGTAGTATTACCGCCTTAAGTATTTCAAGTTCATTTAATAACAAAAACGTGATCCCTCAAAAAGAGCTCACCAAAAATGGCCGTTCTATTTCCTCTTTAATTAAGTCACGATTCTAGTCCATTGGAGTCGCTTGACTCATCAGAGGATGGAGAGTTGGAGAGCGACCGACTGAGCGGCAGGTAATCTCAATTGGGCAGACATTAATTCAAAACTCTTGCGTTGCACTTGATCCGATTGCTGACGGCGCCTCTTAGGCACGTAGCCCCCGGAACGACTCGACGAATCAAAGGCGAGGGGCGGGAAACGTCACGAAATCTGACTGAATCTGAGACGGTTACTGTCAGGCTCGACGCGCTGTATTCGGTTGATGCCGCACTTATTGAGGGCTTTCGTCGTCTGCGCGATGTTCAGACGGTTAACGAAGGATTTGTTTGTTGTAATTTTGAAGGGTGCTGATTCCGTTTTGTTTGTGGTCGTATTGTAACGATTGCTAAGCACTTTGAGCAAAGCCATTCAGTATAGGTATTATGGCAAGATATCTAGGGACCTCGAACGGAAGCCCGACCACGAGCGGTTAACTAATCCTACTAATATTATTAACGCGAAAGTTTGTAAGAATGTACGGATGTTTGGATGTATGTTTGTTACTCTTTCACGCAAAAACTACTGAACGGATCTGGCTGACACTTGGTAGGTAGGCAGATTAGGACCTGGATTAACACATAGGCTACATTTTTCCACGCACGCACGCACTGCGCACCCTCGAAAAGTCATAGAATCGTCCACGCGGGTGAAGCAGCGGGAAACAGCTAGTAATAAAATAAGAGGAATGTAAGTCATAATATTCAATATATCAGCCGAAAGACGTCCACTGCTGGACAAAGGCCTCCCCTAATGATCCTATCACATCCTTCACCAGGTCTTCGGTCCATCGAGTGGAATGCCTGCCTACGCTGCGTCTTCTGGTGCGCGGTCTCTACTCGAGAAACTTACTACCATAATGGCCACCTGTTATACAAGATATGTGCCCCGTGCACTGTCACTGCGATTCTGAGAGCCATGTCGGTTACTTTGGTTCCCTTATGGATCTTCTCATTTCTCATTCGATCACGGTTAGTTAGCAGCTTAAACTACTAGACGGATTGGACTGAAGTTTGGCAAACATATAAAAATGTGACGTAGTTATCCGCTTAGACAGATTTTAAGGAAATTCCTACGGGAACGGCAAAAACGGGAACTGCGCGGGCAACGCCACTGGGCATTAAAAAAAGTCTACAATTGGTAAGCCTTTGCCCTTGATATCATCTCACCTGACGTAAGTAATGATGATGCATAAGATGGAAGCGGGCTTACCAAGATTCCCCAACGCGATGGGGAATTGGTTGTATTATCTTCAGGCCGGAATACATCAATGCTGTTAACACTGATGCTTGGCGGCAAGACTTTAAAATTAAGGGGCTCCCCCTACCTAACTAACTAAAAATAAAAAGTATTGTACTCGACAAGTAATAATTTTTAGGGTTCATACACCCGAAGGGTGACCAACGGCACCCTATTACCTCAGAGTAATTAGTATACTACGTACGTACTTAGTATACTAGTAAGCCTCCGCTGTCTGTCCTTCTGTCAGCGGGCAGTGTTTTATGAACCATAATAGGTAGAAAGTTGAAATCTATACAGAATGTCTATTGTTTGTAACATGTTTTTTATAGGTATTTTAGAAGTTTTAGCGTGAAACTTGGTGTAATTACAGCACTAATACTAAAGTAAAACAACAAATAATAAAAACTGGCCAAGTGTGAGTCGTACTCACGTTAAGGAGTCCAAACTGAATGAAAAATTAAATCATTTTTCTTGGATTTTTTAGGGCATTTTAAATAGGGGCGTCAAAGTTGATCAGTTTTTGTTAGTGTATATGTTACCGGCCAAACCCGATTTTAGGACAAACTAGTTTTTCCTAGGCCAAACCAGTTCATCCTTTATGCGATAGGATATACCGGTACAGACTAGGCTAAACTGGTTCGTCTTATGGCCCACAGGAGAAGCATTTTTGATTTAGCTCTATCGTAAATTCGTTCTATATTGTAATCGTTTTTAATCGACTTTATAGGTAAAGTACTAATATACAAGGTGTACCTCTCCCGGTCATTCTGAATCCCCGATCGAATGGCGTAGGTATTCAAAATAAGTACATTCCGTGACAGTCCATTTTTTTTTTAAATCAACACAAAAAATTAAAATAATCTCATAGTAAAATCAAAGGCGATAAATAAAACCTTAATTTGCATACACTAGTATTACACATTTTTTAGGGTTTCGTACACCCAAAGAGTGACCAACAGGACCCTATTACGAAGCCTCTGCTGTCTGTCCGTATGTCTGTTAGCGGGCTGTGTTTCATGAACCGTAATAGGTAGACATTTAAAATTTTCACAGAATGTGTAGGTATTTCTGTTGCCTCTAAAGTGACAAATAGGGGTCCTCGTACAAAAAAACATGTTTTTGAAGATATTTTTGATTAAGCTCTATCGTAGAAACGGTAATACATATGAGCGTGAAACTTGGTGTAATTATAGTATACTAAAGTAAAACAATAAATAACAAAACCCGGCTAAGTGTGATTTGTACTTGAGCTAAGTGGTCCATACTGAATAAATAAAAAAGCGTATTTCTGTCACTCGCGTTGATCTCTTTTGTTGGTAATTTGAATACGTATCATTGTCATAGTTAGGTGGAGAAGTGTAGTAATACGGAACACTCGGAGCGCGGGTCCGGCTCGCACTTGACCGGCTTTTCTTTCACTAATGGCGGCGCTGTTTAGCTGGCGCCTTCTTATCATGTAAGGGTGACACTGAATTTTTTTAGAACTGGCCAGTTAGAAACATTGGCATTAAAAACTTCTTTTTAAATTTTCATTAAAGAACTCTTTGGTAACCTAATGTGATATATTGCATTCATTTGTCAATTATTTTTGTGAATTCACAAAAGTCTTGTTACACCTCAAAAATAATTTAACGCGAGATAATTTTCAGTCCATGGTTTATTACGAGTTTCTTTGTGGTCTTACTCGACAACAAAGCTATCATAGACTTCGATTAACATTTAATAATGAAGCCCCATCCCGAGCCACTGTTTTCAATTGGTTTAATGAGTTTAAGCGTCGGCGTAGCAATCTCAGTCATGATCTGCGTGAGGGACGTCCTTCAATAGTGACATCTGAAGATACCATCAGTGCTGTGCAACGCATGATAGTGGAAGATAAGAGAGTGACCTACCAGAACATTCGGACAAGCTTAGGCATTGGTATGAGTCAGGTACAAAAAATATTAGACGAACATTGAGGCTTCAGGAAGCTTTGTAACAGAAGAATTCCCCATACTTTGCCCTAAGACGAGAAACGCCTTCGCATAGTTTGTTGTCCCAAAATGTTAGAAAAGTTCAACGGAGGTGAATCGAATGCTGTATTTGACATCGGCACAGGTTATGAAAGCTGGATATATTGCTACGGACACGAAACCAAAAGACAATCTGCTAAGCTGGTGTTTCCTTTTGAGGATCAGCCAACTTAAGTGAACAAAGGAAGAAGGAAAAGATGATTGTCTCGTTCTTTGGTCTAAAAGGTCATTTTGCGACAGTTGTGCTAGAAGATGGAAGGACAGTTACTGTAGACTGGTATACTAACTGTCGTTTGACTGTTGTCTTGGAAATTATTCGATAGCAGCGCCCTTGAACCAGAACGCTTCAGCGCACTCCACGAAACGAGCAATTAAACCATAAAAGTTGTCGAGATAATGAATGAAAATGAAAATTTTATCATAACGCTTGTTACATGTCATCAAACTGTATTAAAAATAGTAAATAATACAAAAGTAATTCATAAAGTATAGTCAATAGTAATAACATCAAGTTTAATTAATATTAATTAAATTTACCAAAAAGTGGAAATAATAAAAATCAAATACAAAGTTACCTAAATTAGTAACGGTTCTTTTTTATAGTAAATTTTATTAAGAAGCACTGCCACAGTCTTTCTTTAAAAACGGCGGTGGAAGGCGCATCGCGCACATCGGCCGGCAACCTGTTGTAGACCGCGGGGCCTACCAAGTACACCGAGCGCTCCGACTTAGCTAGACCACAGTATCGTAATACTGTGGCTAGACGGTGAGGCTCTGTTATTAATCTAGCGCTGTGCTGATTGCTACGGACATTGTCGAAAGCAATTACGCCTTTGCGTTTAAATTTGTCCAGGTTACATTGTGTGAACAGTGCAACTTGACAGACCAGCATACCAGAAAGGGTAATAATCTTAAATTCAGCGAAAAAACAGACGAGCCGATACGTCATCAGGCACCCTCGCCATAGCGCGTATCAGCCTTTTTCTGTATTCTGAACACTCTATCACTGTCCGCTGCGCTTGCCTATTACTCAGTGCCGTACGCTAAGATAGAGTGTACAGTAGCAAAGTAACAGGATCTGATGACTTCTGCCACAGTATATATATTAGTACTAGCGCTTGTGTGGTTGCGGTGCTTGCCAGTCGACGTGAAGCAAAACATGTCCTACCTAGCTTCGTACAGATTTCATCAATATGGGTCATGGATAATGAGTTATCCGCCATACAGTCCCAACCTGGCGGCCTGCGACTTTTATTTATTCCCAAGAATCAAAGATAAACTTCCAGGTATTCGTTTTACGAGCCTCGAAGATGTGGTAAGTTCGTTCGAAAATGCCGTAGAAGATACTCCTAAGGAAGAATGAGCCTAATGTTTTTTTTACCCAACTGCATCATTACCCGATTGCCTCAGAAGGAGGGTAATGTTTTTCGAGTGTATGTATGTATGTATGTAGATTTCTATGTTCCCTAGTACAGTCTAAACAGTTTAAAGGATTTTAGCGTATGAGGTATCGTTAGATTTGTCTTGACAGCGCGAGTGACACTGGATATATCTAAAGTATTAAAAGTAAAAATGGCGGATTTTTGGCGCCAAATGCTGTCTTCAAAATTTTTTTTTCCTAAAAACCTATCAAGTGGGGTATCAAAATAAAGGATTTTTTAGTGTAGTGTAGTGTAGGGTAAGATAGGGTAGTGTAGAGAAGGGTAGGGTAGTATGGGTTTATCTATATACACTACACTACACTATAGTTTTAACACAGGTACAGAATATATCAAAATGAAATTTTATTTGTGTTTATTATTTTTAACACAACATCAGAATCAATAAAACTTAGGAATCCTTAAAAACAAAAAGCAATACCATAAATCTTATCATTATAACAGGTAAAATTCAATAAGAAAACAGTAAAAATTGCATAAAAAAATCCAAAGAGGACAACGAGGTGTATCATAAACCTGTACAATGACCTCTCGTATTGGCCAAAGATGCACCAAACACCCTGTATATTATGTAGCACAGATAATGATATTATAATTACAAGTCAAAAACAAATTTTTAAATAAAAAACAAATGCATATAAAACTCCAAAGAGGACAAAGGATATCCGAATAAAACCCCCGCAGCTCAAACCAATGGCCTCATACCGACATAGCCTATTTAATTACTACACTCGAGAGCGATGAATCCGGGTCACTTAAAGAATCCTAAAAATCTCGGAAACCAAGAAGGTAGCTTCATGAAATAAATTGTGTTTAATAGACACTTTAATACCCCTTAAATGAAAGTAATAAAATTTACGAGTCACTACATTTTATTTACAAAAAATTACATAAATAAAAAAAACTGCTGATCTCGCCTTAAAACAAAAATAGGAAACATGACATTTTTGAACAACATTACGATTTACTTGAATTTTAATAGTTCGTATTGCCTCCTCGTGCTTCCATCACTGTGTTTACGCGGTTTGGCATGCTGTACACCAAGTTCCTTATACGATTTTGGGGAATATTCTCCCATTCCTCTGTGAGAGCAATTTTGAGCTCACGAAGCGTGATTGGGGGAGGGCTTCTTTGTTTTACGCATCTCCCTAGCTCGTCCTAAGCATGCTCGATCGGCTCGATGGGCTGCGTGCTGGCCACTCCATACGAGTAATGTTCATCTCTTGAAGGTAGTCATTCACAATCCAACCCGTATGAGGCCGGGCGTTGTCATGCATAAAATTGACCAAATTGACCATAAATGGACCAACGTGTTCATTGAGGATTTCTTCCACATATCTTTCGCTAGTTAAAGAGCCGTTTTCTATGAACACCAGTTCTGTGCGACTCTCAGAAGAAATTCCGGCCCACACATGTACAGACCCACCACCGTAGGCTACTTTTTCTTCGATGCATGCTTGCTTGAATCTTTCCCCTGGTCTTCTATACACTCTGTGTCTTCCATCGTGATTGTAGAGCATAAATTTTGATTCGTCGGAGAACATAACTTTTGACCAATCTCCAATACTCCAATTTAAGTGGTTCTGGGCATATCTTAGTCTTGAAATACGATGCCCACGCTCCAGTTTAGGGCCGTTTGCAGGTCTAAGTGGTTTCAAGTTAGCTTCAGCAAGTCGTCGCCTTACTGTCCATGCGCTTGGGTTACTTCCTCCGAGGCTTCGAAACTGATTTGTAAGTTCAGTTCCTGTGAGAAAGCGATTACGAAGCATTGTGTTCACCAAGTATCGATCTTCTCCTGCTGTGGTACACCTGGTTCTGCCTGTTCCTGGTCTGCGTAGGTTAGAGCCAGTTTCCTCGTAACGTTGGAGAACTCTTTGTACTGTTGAGAGCGACACACCGACAGTCGTGGCTGTATCGCACTGACCCCGGCCGTTTTCCAGCATTGTGAGTATTCTGGTGCATTCTTCAGGTGTAAGCGACATGATTACTGCTTGAATAATAAATATTGAACACTATCAACATGGTTTATGTACCCACTTAAATGACAGATTAGAAACAAACGCAAAAACAAATGTAGTAATTTCGTAGTTCCATCTTCGAAAGTCTCCCTTTTTCAAATTTGATTTTTTATGACATAACTTTACAATAACTAAGAAGTTTTAATATCTTCATTTAAGGAATATTAAATTGTTTATTAAACACAATTTATTTCACTAAGCTAGCCTTCTTAGTTTCCGAGATTTTTAGGAATCTTTAAGTGACCCGGATTCATCGCTCTCGAGTGTATATCTAACTGCTAATTTAATGTTCAAGAGGCTTTGGGTACGTTAGTACTAATATATATATACTGTTCTTTAGGTTAGCACATAGTCACGATATGTACCTGCTTATCTATAGTTTCAACATAGGCACAGAATATATCATAATGAAATTTTATTTGTGTTTATTATTTATAACACAACATTAAAATCAATAAAACTTAGGAATCCTTAAAATCAACAAGCAATACTCGTAACATATTTATTATCATTATAACAGGTAAAATGCAATAGGAAAAAAGTAAAAATTGCATATAAAACTCCAAAGAGGACAATGGGGTGTATAATATGTAAATCTCATACCGTCTAATTACTTTATCCCCTAATATCACTACCATAAATAATTGCCTAATATGCCTAGGGTTAACACATAGACACGTCAAGTACCTGCCTACCCATGGTTTCAACATAGGTAAGGATATATCAAAATGCAAATTTCATTTCAACACAACATCACAAATATAACCCTTGAAATTAAAAAGCAAGAACATATTATTTGTTATCATTATAACAGGTTAAAGTGCATTAAGAAAATAGTAAAAAATGCATATAAAACTCCAAAAAGGGCAAAGATGTACATTATTCAAATTCCCCTGCAGCTTAAACCATACTGTCTAACTACTTACCCTAATATCACTGCTATAATTAAATGCCTAAATAGGCCTTGGATAAGTAGACACAATATGTACCAATTTGTGTTGATAATTTTAACACATCAGAACCTATATAACTTAGAAATCGTAACAAGTAAAAAAAAAGAAATAAGCAAACATTAACAATTACATACAAATCTCCAAAGATAGCAACGAGGTATCTTCGAGAAACCTTACTAATACTGCTATAATTAAATGCCTACGAGGCCTTGGACAAGCACATAGACAAAAATATTGTAAAATTTTGTTCAAAAATATCAAAATGATTTCTTTGAGTTTGTGATTTTATTGTAAGATTTAACACAGGCTATTCCTTGACACAAATTTACGACCAATTCGAGAACGTTCTAAATTTATCACTATTAAAATAGGAGGAATCAGTGATTTTAAGTAATCCCTTTTATTTAGATGGAATCTATTCTTCTCGTTCTGATGGTTTTTTTTATATAATAGGAAGGTAAATTTAAATACCTTCCGATAATTTTTCTACCAAAACAGTTCCTATCCAATCGGATGGATTTATCATCTTATTTGGAAGAATTTCGTGAAGGATTTCCATCTAGTTGAAAAACGTCTAATTTGAAAGGTTTCCTAAGTGTAAGTCTATTGAAAATCCGACTGTACCGTTTTTTTTCCTCGGAACGAAGGAGGGAGGGGGAAAATGCACATGCATACCAGTACAACCCCCTGAAGCTTTGGTAACTTGGTTACCTTAAAAGTATGTAGGAGCGACGCCCCTCCTAGGGAAGGGGGGGAGGGTTCCGACTGTACCGTGTACTAATATATATACTTTGTTACCGTCCAATTAGTTACTTATAAACCAAAACATTTGCCATCAATTTGGACAGAATATGATCGAAGAAGATTAACTAGGCAGATATACAAGGCGACTGTGAATGGTAATACTGGAAGGGGTAGACCTAGACGTAACGTACTGCGACCAAGTCGAAGACGTATTGAAGAAGTGTCGGGTCAAGAGTACCCTAAACCGACGAGCTTGTATGAAAAGATTGATGAATGTAGAGGAAGCGAGAGAAGTATGTCAGGATCGTAGCAAGTGGAAAAATGTGGTCTCTGCCTACCCCTCCGGGAAAGAGGCGTGATCTTATGTATGTATTATGCTGCCAAGTTGGTCCCGTAACTTTTTATCAAAATCAGTGTAGTTTTTTTGGAAACTTAAAAAGAAACACTAATAATATTGCAAATCTGTACTAAGTTATTGCGATGGAAGTTGGTTTTCAGGGTTCTGTACCCAAAGGGTAAAAACGGGACCCTATTACTAAGAATGAAAAAAAAGTGAAAAACCAAAGGGGTCTCCATACTATCTCCTAGAGACTCCATACTAAAAACGTTTTTTTAAACGTGAAGAAACTAGCGCCATCTAGTATGACTCGCACTTTACCGTTTTTTTAACATGTTTGGCGTTTCCAATTATCAACGATTGTTTCGTCAGGCGTAGAGCAAAATGGAACTAACTTAGCTTGTTTTTTAATTTATCAAATTACCATGGTATATCATGGTAATTATTCATAGGTTTTAATAAATATCTGTCATTAAAAATGAAGAAAAGAATCGACTTGTTTACAAATACATTTTCAGCGAACAACAAATTTTTTTTGAGTACACCAATCCTGCCTGTACAAAAGGCTTTAGTTTTGATAACAACTGTACATATTTGTTTTATAACAGAAATTAAGTAGTTTCGCACCGGTTCCTCGGATTCAAAGCCTTAATGCAAAGGTACAGGTGTGGTATTTGAGTGGCGCATCGCTGTTTGAGTTGTCCGTTGCCACACCTGGGCCGGATTAAGAAAGGGCGCAGAATAAATATTTTCCAAATGGAAGGCCCGGTAGATAGGGTTGCCAAATCAAGGCTTATATTTCACGTATTTTCCGGGATCAAGTTAGAAAAGCAGGTTGAATTTCTCCCTAGACATACTCGAAGATATATGGGGTTCTTCTGGAAGTTCTTATTTTGACGTGGTCTCGATGAACGACTTCCTCGTCATCCCGGTGGGCAGTCCAGAAATATAGCGTTACTGAAAACCTCTACTTTCGAGAGCATCGTACGGCTAAACTATAAAAGGTGTAAAAATAATAATTATACCGCCTATTAGATCAATTCGGCGACAGTACAAAAATGTATATTTGGATCCGCCTTGTCTTTTGACGAGGATGTCATAGACCGCAAAAGTGACCTCTAAAAATTATAGAATTCACGAAAAAACTAGTGATGGTAGGTAGCCCTAACTTTTAATAATAATAATAATATAATTTATTTCAGAAATGTTTCCATACAATTGTTATTACCTACAAACTAAGATGGTACCCACACCGATTATTTTTCTGATCAACTTTTCCGAGGAACTCGATTCGCAAAAACTTGGATCTACCATCTTTTTTTTGGTAATTCTTAATTGGTAAGCCCTTGACATCATCTCACCTGATGGTAAGTGACGATGATGCCGAAAATAGAAGCGGGCTTACCAAGTTTCCCCAACGCCATGGGGAACTGGCTATCTTATATTCAAGCCGGAACACATCAACACTGTTAACATTGATGCTTGGCGAGAAGACTTAGATTAGATGGTGGTAGCTAGCCAGGCGGGCTTAGAAAATGCCCTTCCACCAATCAAATCCAGTCTTAAAAAGTTAAACTTTGCTGAGAATCGAGCCCGCGACTTCCTGATGTGAAGCTGATGGCCTTAACCACTATCCACATAGGTTGTTAAATTTTAGAAGAACCTTACACAAGGTGTAATACAATTAGTCTTAAAATGAGAGTTTAACATAATATCATCTGATTGTCCAATTTTGTATAGAGTTTTCAATTATGAGATGATATTTTAAGATTTCCTTACTAAAAGTTGTACAGTATGAGTAGATACGGTTCATACACCGATTTTGTTACACTCTATTATACATTTTTGTACGTAACTAATTTAGACACTATATCCATGTAATTCAGCCTTATTAAGGCCTTAAGATGGATCAAATGACAATATTGAATTCAAATTATTGAAAGACTGTGTAAAGCTATCACCATGGAAAAAATATACTTGAAGTAATAAAAAACCTATTTAATTGAATACAAAAAAATAAATAAAAATTTACCACTTTGGATGTAAAAAAATATACTGTAGACCCTGTTTTTTACATTCATTGCAAAATTTCTGGAAAACAAATAGTTAATGTTGAATGAAACCAACACACAAAAATCGGTGACTTTAAGACCTTTCATTTTAATTGAACACATTTTTTTTAAACTTATTTGAAAGTGATAAAAAGTAATAAGAACATGTAAAAATCGAGAATTAGGCGTTCGGTTTCAACGTAACAGCCGCGTCGAAGCCCGCATTAATTGGAACTTAAAATGAATAGATTTACGTTCGATATTATTTAAACACGTATCAACCTGATAAGATCGAGTGATCTTAAAGCCATCATCATCATATCAGCCAAAAATCGTCCACTGCTGGACAAAGGCCTCCCCAAAGGATTTTCACGCCGAGCGGTCCTGCGCTGCCCACATCCATCGGCTTCCCGCGATCTTAAAGCCTTAATAGAAACTCAAATATTTTCCCGGACACGTAGCAACCCTATCTAATGGCACGCGCCTACGGTTACGATAAGTTTTGTTAAGGAGAAGCGTCAGTTTGCGTAGGAGCTACAACCTTTCTAATTAAGATATTAAAGGACGTGTTTCATTAAAAGTTTGTTATAAGTTTGACCTTACAGTTGAAATCTAACTAAATGATCATCCAGCGTTCTCTTAGCTGAGGAAGGTAATAGGTATTTTGCTAAGATTTGGCGTCAGATTTCGTCTTTACTTTTTCGTTTTAAAAGAAAACTAAAGAACCTTTATATCGTTATTAGTGGTAAAGTAATCTTATATATTAAACATATTGTTCGTTTGTTTTTTTTTAAACGCTGCCATACCGTTCATCTCTCTTCATTGAAATTTCGTACAACTTCCGGTGCACGGATACCACTCGAAACTTTACTGCCCTAACGGCCACCTGTTATAACGTTAGTACCTACTTTAAACACTTATAAGTAAGAGCAAAATTAGTAATTCACAATTAATTCAAGGCGAGAGTACCCTTTTCTCGGTATCGGTCGAGTGAAAAGACAGCTGTAAGTAAAGGGGTTTTTGAGCCAATTATAATTTTTGCACGGCCATTTTTGAACTAACTTTGGTTTAGATGCAAAACTTCTTCTTAAATAACAAATAAGTTAGGTAAAGTACAAAATTCTCAGAATATAAACCACATCAAGCTAAAAGAGCGTCGGTGGCGTAACGGATAAGGCCCCTACCCCCTGTCCGGGAGTCGTGGTTCGAATCCTGCCACGTACCAATTGTAGAGGAACAGATGTCCTCCTACTCTCGAGAACAAAGGGAGATATCTCCGCCAGGCGAGGTGGTGTGCCTGGGGTCCGGCCGTGGACCAACCGTGTGTGGTTGGTTCTTGTATATATGCTTATGAGCAAGGAAATGTAGATAGTGCGTTGTAGATGCTTTGTTAATAGCCTTCTTGCGATGATGGTGCCATCTATCGAGGTGAAGATGCAACTCTCCACATAGTTTGATCGATGGTACAGTCTTGAGCTGAGGTATGTAGTTGTTAGTGGCGGGTACTGCAGATGTCGCCACATTACTCTCCCTCCGAGACCGGAGGTCGATATCCATATTGAGTTGGCAGTCCAATGTTGCGGTGCGGCGGAGCGACGATACGCGTCGCGATGCGGCGTCTGCGGTGAGTCGAGACGCCAGGCCAATGTTGCTCTACTCGAGTCCACGGTGAGTCGGGACGAGGAGGTGGTTCAGGCGTATGGTGCAATGGAAGCAGGTAACGTGGAGCGCGTGCTCTACAGCGTGAGCTGCCGACAACTTGCTGCCTGAAGAGTGAAGCTGCAGGTCCGTGGAGTTTTTGATGCTGCGTCGACGGCTGCGAACGTGATGAGGCTTCGGAGTGAAGTGCAGGGCCAGGAAGCTTGATATGGCGGTTGCGATGGTCCTGGTAAACTTCGCATTGGACTGCTATGCTGCTGTTGGCTTGCTTTACCGGCTGGAGGGCTGTTGAGGAGCTGTTGCTGAAGTTGCGTCAATGTTCAGCGTCGGGTCACCAATGCAGGAACGGATGTGCTCCTACATGAGGAGAACAATAGGAAGATATCTCCGCCAGGCGAGGTGTTGTGCCTGGGGTCCGGCCGTGGACCAACCGTGTGTGGTTGGTTCTTGTATATATGCTTATGAGCAAAGAAATGTAGATAGTGCGTTGTAGATGCTTTGTTAATAGCCTTCTTGCGATGATGGTGCCATCTATCGAGGTGAAGAAAACTCTCCATAGAGTTTGATCGATGGTTCAGTCTTGAGCTGAGGTATGTAGTTGTTAGTGGCGGGTACTGCAGATGTCGCCACACAATGGCTGTTTTTCCACTGCACTGGCACATAACTGGGGCTTTGTTTTTTCATTGGGCCGGTGGTACTGTCACCGTTGCCGGTCATTGGAAAGACGCTCTGTATATTTTCATACATTTGCTTCCCCGGTAGCCAGGCCGATGCCGGTGTCATGATGGCTAGTGGAAAAACGTAGGCTCGACCCTCCTGGTGGGGATGTATATGAGCTGATATGATGAAATCATATCAAGCTACACTACCAGTATAAACAGGACTCGCGTAGTTTAAATCAAGCATATAGCGTAGCGAGAAGCCACTGGATGCGGGTAGCGCAGAACCGGTTGTCGTGGAAATCCTTGGGGGAGCCCTTTTTCCAGCAGTGGACGTCCTTCGGCTAATATGACGATATAGCGTCGCGTGGCAAGCTTAGGCTGGCAGTGTAAGTAGGTACTAGGTATAGCTTGATGCGCTCTTCTTATATCATTAGATTTGATTTATTTATATATATTTTAATGTATGTTCACCGATTTCTCCGTCAATTGTGGACCGATTTTCGAAATTCTTTTTTTATTTGAAAGAGTATACTCCCAAAGGGGGTCCCATTGTCACCAAGTCAGGATCTGATGATGGGATCCCAGGGAAATCGAGAGCAACCCTCAAAATACACATTACGTAGGCACTTATTACGTGATCCATATGTTTTCTAAAGCTATAAAATACTTGCGTCAGTTAGTCATAATCTCATGTTGATAAGCTGATGTAGGAAGGTACAACTCCTTAACGGTTAGGAGTTGCAGGAAAATTATTTTTAATTCTATTCATAGATATATACGTAGGTATGCATAGACCGATAGTTGTATTCTTTCAGGTTATTCAGATGAGCTGATGATGGACGACTTAACTCCTTAACTTTCATGCTGCTGAGATGATGATGGAAGCCACAGGACTCTGTATTTGTTAATGAAACATATGTATTATGATTTGATAATTCCTATTGGTGAGTATAGGTGATTGGGTTTACCGTTGTTAGATAGATAGCATTATCACTAAAAATAAAGAAAATAAAAAAAAGTTTATAAAAACTAAAAACCGACTTCAAAATGAAATTCACTCAAAATTATGAAATAATATTGTTATACTTAAATACACAACATTATCCAACAATAACGAAATCAAAGGTGGGTACGAATTAAATTAGAGGCTTAATTTTTTTTTTGAGGTCGGTGTCGTCAAACCATCGAATCTAAAACATTTGAAACGTAAGTAACTGTGTGCTGGTATCGACCTCAAAAAAAAATTTTAAGCCCCTAATTTAATTCGTACCCACCTTTGATTTCGTTATTGTTGGTTAATGTTGTGTATTTAAGTATAATAATACTATGTCATACTCTGAGTGAATTTCATTTTGAAGACGGTTTTTAGTTTTTTAAACTTTTTTATTAGTTAGTATTATGTTAGTATTATCTATTGCACATTCTTAGGTAGGGTAGGGTAGTGTAGTGTAGTGTAAGGTGGTATGAAGTCCGCTGGGACAGCTAATCTACACTAATCTACACTAATATTATAAAGAGGAAAGATTTGATTGTTTTTTGTTTGGTTGTTTGTTTGTCTTGAATAGGCTCCGAAACTACTGGACCGATTTGTAAAATTCTTTCACCGTTGGGAAGCTTCACTATCCGCGGTTGCTATAAGCTATATTATATTTTCAAAAAATTAGGGATCCTTTCTAAAACTTAAAAAATGTAACCCAAGGTGTAATAATCATCAATTAGTTTAAAAAACTAAAAAAACACGCTTTTAGTAAACACGTTAAGTAGTTATCTTGGATGTCCGCCATGTTGGATTTAAGTCGCGTGACTAATTTTTCGTATTACTGACAGCAAACCCTTTCATTTGATACCAATATCAGGGGGGTGAATTTTAAACAGCCAATCCGCCATTTTGGGGAGGCCGCCATATTGGATTTGTAATGACGTTTCTTAACTAGTCATGTATTGTCATCAAAACTCAGAGCGTGTGCAAAATTACATCCTAATCGAAGACCGGGAAGTGGGTCAAATTATGATTCCAAGATTTTCTTACATAGTTACAAGTGAAGCTAATAAAAGCGTGTTAAAAATTGACCTAATTCCTGCAATAGCTACAAAAAGTTGTGTAGTGTGGTGGTAGTGGTAGTGGTAGCGGTAGCGGTAGTGGTAGTGGTAGTGGTGTTGGTGGTGCTACAATAAAATTAACTCAATAGGATTAATAGTAAGCCGTTGAATAACTTTCGAACATCGACTAAGTAGATTTATTGACACCCCTAGAGTTTGCCGCGCATTGCACTAATAGTTACCGATCATTAGTGATCACTCACGATCGCAGACATTTCAGCTGCACGTATCGGTTTCCGCAACGTGCTCGCGGTTTGTTTGCGGCTGGTCTGCGAGTAAACTGGTTCCGTGGCGTAGTGGTTAGTCCACTCACTTCACTTTATGACATCGCGGGTTCGGTTCCCGGTGAATCAGACTTTGTAATATTCATTTTGGATGGTGGTAGGATATTTTTTAAGCCTGGCTACCTCATGTTATATAAGTCCTTCTGCCGAAACTTCTGCTTAACACCATTATGTGTTCCGGAATGAAGACAAGCTATCCGTTTTATTGCATTGGAGAATCTTGGTAAGCGCGCTTACATCTTCGGTATCAGTAGTTTACTATCCGCCCATCAGATACGTCCAAGTGCAGTTAAAATGTATCTTTTAAAATTCTGAGTAAATTTTAGAGATGTTTTTTCACATATAACGTTATAACCGGATATATGCTGTCATTATACAAAATTTAGTTTTAATCTGTTCAGTGGTTTTTACTTGATACAACAGGCAAACAGATACCGGATATATGCTGTCATTATACAAAATTTAATTTTAATCTGTTCAGTGGTTTTTACTTGATACAACAGGCAAACAGATAAAATAATTTAAAAACAATACGTTTTTTGCTTTCTGATTTTAATAACAAGTTAGTTCATTTAAAAGTTGAATTTGCTGCCATCCTGCTAGTTTACCTGTCTTTCTATCCCTAACTAAAGGTTGCCTGGTAGAAATCACTTAAAGCGATAAGGCCGCCTTTGCACTCTATATATACTCTATATATACTATATATACATATATATATATATCTTAATATATATCTTAATATATAAGGTCTAACAAAATTAGCTGAAACTATTTTAAGGGCAAGTTCAGCAAACGAAACTGAACAACTTTTTCTTCAGTGACCATACCGAATTCTAAAAAAAAATTGCCACATTCCATTATTGCCCACTATAATATTCTCGTGTTGTAGTACGGTCCTTTCTTTTCGCTGGATTCGTGCCTTGCCGCAACGAAACTGCGCTGTGCCTGGCCGTTGACCTTTGGTAGTTCTCTCAATCAATTCTTATTTAAAAACGAATATTACCTATTTAAAACCTTATAGTTCCCCTTTTAGATGTAGGTAGTAAAATACAACCCAACAGGTATTTACACTTTTCGAAAAATAAGAAATTGAGCGGCTTCTTTGAAGCGTTGAGGGAGGCCATTGAACTATTTTGCTGCTCGCTCGTAAGTACATTTCGCCTACAAACAAACAAGTGCGATGCGTGCGCGAAAAAAATATCTCATTCTCAGTTACTCTCGCGCACTCATTGAGTTACGTTCTCAAAGCCTAACCTACAGATTGTGACCTAAGTGCCTAAGTTAAGTGTTTCATTGTGAAAATGCCATGTACAACAATATTTGGACATGGCGGTGTGATACCTATGAAGTTTGTAACCACAACCTAATAGACACCAGGAACATGTTTCAAGATTTTCATAGCCGTAGACCCCATCTACATGCCATCTACACACAATACTATAGGTGCTTTGCAGCGATTCCGGGATTACGGTACTTTTACGAGTATGCCACGATCTGTAGATGCCGGTCAACCAAGAAAATCACCGGAGACATAAGAAGCAAGTAGGTAGGTAGGTAGTTCGCCTTAGCCTGTTTGCGGACAAGTCACATTAAAGAAAAATCTATTTGTTTGGAAATGGCCAAACATGTAAACAAATCATTTTATCATTTTAGCTTAATCACTTACATTTGGACATCAAGGATTTTATTGACATAAATACTGTGTTTTAGTTCATTTAAGACTTGAAAACCAATTGAAACTAGTTTATTTATGAAGTTCATGTTTTGTTTACATGTCTGGCTATTTCCAAACAAATAGGGTTTAGATACCTACCCAATATGTGTCCGACGCGACGGAAGACACGGCTTGTACTATCATCTGTGTGGACTGCTACGGTACGATGGCCAGTGCCGGATTTATAAAGATTTCTTTTTTTTTATTGTAGATTTTTTTTCTAAGATTTCAGTATGGTCGCTGAAGAAAAAGTTGTTCAGTTTCGTTTACTGAACTTGCCCTTAAAATAGTTTCAGCTAATTTTGTTAGACCTTATATATAAATCTCGTGTCACAATGTTTGTCCTCAACCATGTGCAGTTCGATCCAACTTGAGAGATAGGATAGGGTAGGGTAGTGTAGGGTAGGGTAGGGTAGGGTAGGGTAGTGTAGGGTAGTGTAGAGTAGTGTAGGGTAGGGTAGTGTAGTGTAGTGTATGTAGGGTAGGGTAGGGTAGGGTAGGGTAGTGTAGTGTAGTGTAGTGTAGGGTAGTGTAGGGTAGGGCAGGGCAGTGTAATGTAATGTAAGGCGGTACGAAGTTCGCCGGGACAGCTAGTATATATATATATATATATAAGGTCTAACAATATTAGCTGAAACTATTTTAACTGGTGCTTCTAACCATGAAACTGAACAACTTTCCCCATGAAACCCATAGTCAAATCTCAAAAAAAAAATTGAACTTCCCATACTAAGTTGGCTGATCAGCTGATCGAGTTAGTATGGGAGAGCCAAATTTTTTTTTGCGATTTGACTATGGGTTCCATGGAGAAAGTTGTTCAGTTTCATGGTTAGAAGCACCAGTTAAAATAGTTTCAGCTAATATTGTTAGACCTTATATATACATATGTATATTACAAATTACTTTTTATTATACAAAGTCCTGTATTGTTTTTTGGTGTGCAATAAAGTATATTTACTTACTTACTTACTTATATACTTTGCCCCAGGTAAAGAAATAGGGGTCTTACTCTGGACTTTTGAAATTCCATTTTTCCTGTGGGACCGTTCCCAAGACTTTAGATTTTCTCATAGATTTTCCTATAATCTATGCATTCAACCTCATATACTGTCATTTTTTCAAGATTTTAGACTCAGTAAATTTGGAAATAAGGGGGCAATGGTCAATTTTCGTCTATTTTCTTAAATAACTTTATAAATGTTTATCTTACAATTATTAAAAATATATACGAGTATATTGTGAAAAACTTTTTATTACTTTTTTCGAATTTTCCCCCCAATAGTTCCCTCATTACTTAAAATTATTTTTTTTACGTTACACGTAAGTCTTTGGGTTACCGACATACATATGTGTACCAAATTTCAACTCAATCGATCCAGTAGTTTTCGAGAAAGTTGGCTGTGACAGACGGACGGACAGACAGACAGATACACGAGTGATCTTATAATGGTTCCGTTTTTACCTTTTGAGGTAGTTTAGGATACCTGAATCGAAAAAGATTTTAGCATACCCTCATTAGTTTTGGTAGACCTACAACGAAACCACACACGGTAGGGTAAGTCAACGAAAAAACATTCACCCCCTCTTTAAATGTAGGGGAGGTTCCCAAAAAAAAAAACTTTTAATATTATTTTGTACGAGTTTGTCGGCGTTATTAAATATGTATACCAAAACGAATATACTGCTTTCTAGTAATAGTAGTCTCTGAGCTAATAAGCCGCGGACAGACAGATAGACAGACATTATAGTTTCATTTTGACTACGGAACACCAACAAAAAAGGACTGTAACAGAAAAACAAAATGTACATACGAGTACCTGTCGAGCTTTTGGTAAACAAACTTCATTTTCCGCGATTTGTGGCTCATATACAAACAGGTGTAACAAAATCAGTGTAGATCCCGTTAACTGGGGCTTCTACTCATCATACTTAACAACTTTTGTTCTTGTCACATCAGCTCATATACGTCCCCACCGAGGGGCTCGAGCCTACCCTGATTTAGGGCGATCAGGCCATAGTCGTCCACGCGGGCCCAGTGCGGGTTGGTCGACTTCACACACAACTTTTGAGTTTCTTCGCAGGCGTGTGCAGGTTTCCTCACGATGATGTTTTCCTTCACCGTTAAAGCAATCGGTAAGTATGTACTTTTGTTCTATGACTGGTGAAATTGCAAGAACGTTTTTTAGCTCTTCGCACAAATCGATCGGCTGATCGACCAATTTTGCGTATTTTTGTATGGAGGGTTCAATTGTTTTTTGAGAATTGACTATGGGTTCCTTGGGGAATGTTGTTCAGTATGATGAGTAGAACCCCCAGTTATCAGGTTCTACACCGAATTTGTTAGACCTGTATAATATCCAGCGGAGTTATCTTACTTTATTTATTCTATACATTGATGCAATAAAATTTATGACACATATATTATTATTTTATTATTACATTCGTGTACACATCTAAAACAACGCAATTCTGGTTTACGAAAATGGCGCCTTATTTTAGCTTCTTTACAAAGATATAATATCTATTTTGACACTATCCTTTCAAAAGGTTTTAATATTTTTTATACGCTAGAAAAATAAATGCAAAGTAAAAAGCACATGTGCGTTTAAATCTATTTGGCAAAGAGTAAACTGGCGATACTTATAAAGTACCACATTTCGAGTAACTGTATTGAAAAGAATAATACGAGTATAATCGTCATAATTATAAACCTACCTATCTTTACCTACCTACATGAATTCATGTTTTAGGTAAGTTATAGGTACCTACCTATACTCTTCATTTCTTCACTGATGGCTTCGTATCTCAGAGGGCCAACTTTTGCTCGCCGAACCACAGAACTGACTTTTCAACGAATTTCGACCAGAATTAAATGTAGTGGAATAATGGAACTTGCGGCCTTGTGGAGTTTACGCAATGGCAATTCAAACGCAGAATATTTCAGGTACCTAACCGTAGTAAATACCTAAGCCAAGTAAAAAGCAAGAAGGCGAGAGTGATTAATAATTTACAGTATTTGAACCACGTCACGGATGAGATACTATAGTTATGTACTTCGTAACTCATGTGATCATATTAAGCGGGCGGGCACGGGCGGGGTGCTGCATCTACCAATCTACCGTTGCTCTGTAGATTGATAGATGCTATATCTGCATCTTCATCTTACCATCAGGGTGAGATGGATGATGCCAAGGGCTTACAATTTTGGAAAGTGAAAAAAGGCGAAGATCAACCAAACGTATTCAAATTTTTAATTTCCTAAAGAGTCTCGTTATGAGATACTAGTTACTTCGTAACTCATGTGATCATATTCGGCGTGCGGGCACGGGCGGGGTGCTGCATCTACCAATCTACCGTTGCTCTGTAGATTGGTAGATACAATATCTGCATCTTCATCTTACCATCAGAGTGAGATGGATGATGCCAAGGGCTTACAATTTTGGAAAGTGAAAAAAGGTGAAGTTCTACCAAATGTATTCAAATTTTTATTTTTTTAAAGAGTTTTGTTGTTGTTGTTGTGGTTGTTTGGGGATGGGCCAAATTGGATGGATTTGATTTATTATTAGTACGTCTAGGAATAGAAAATTTCTCTATCTTTTCTTTCTTCCTTCTTCTTTCTTATCGTGTGGCACAAATAACCGTGCTATCCAAGGGATAGACAGCGGTTGCCTGGTGTTGCACTTAGTATCACCCGCGGTCACGTGTAGGCCATTTAGATTTACACCTAAGCGACGTGTGCAACGCGATTTTCATACACATCTCGAATCAGATGTTCAGGTTTCCTCACCATATTTTCCTTCCCCGTTAAAATAATCGCTAAGTATATGTACATAAGTTGTATAAGATTCTACAATAAAATTCTTCAAAATGTAACTTGTTAGTCAAGTCTAGTTGTTGTTGAAATAAATTCAAGACTCATGTCAAAAAATGCTTGTGCTCTAGAAGATATTATAAAATAATAGATTAAGTAAATGACAAAGATATATATGTTGATTCTTTATCAAATACCATTACCTGAGACTGTAATCTCTAGAAGATATTATAAAATAATAGATTAAGTAAATGACAAAGATATATAATATGTTGATTCTTTATCAAATACCAGTAGTATGGATTCGCGGATTCTGGCTCACCCCTGGCCACTCCCCTCATGGGGGGCGCGATTCACGCCAGTAAAGATGCCCCTCCCCTAAAAAAAAAAAAAAAAAAAAAAAAAAAAGTTTTTTTTTTTTTTTTGGTTTTGCCCCCCACTTAAACCGTTTGGCGCTAGTTTCAGAACGATCAGAGCACGCCTTTATACATTTATCTGCGCTGCTACAAGCCCCATTGTTATCGAGGCTCGACTATCTCTATTGTTCGCTCGACGTCTATTCATTTCGAGGATTCGGGTAACCTATTGTAATAGCAATGTTACCTGCTTTTGTGTTTTGAACCAATTGTGCTGCCTTCGATACTCGCTAAGGGCTATACTCGACTGTTCAAAAAGGAGGGTAATGTTTTTCGGGTGTATGTATGTCTGTTTCTTTGGATAAACCTGTAGCCTAAACGCTTCAATGATTTTGGAGTGCGAGGTGTCGTTAGGTTCGTCTTGATTCCCTGAGTGACATAGCTTGTGTTACCCAACTGTGCAAAAAGGAGGCTAATTTTTATGCATTTGGGTTTTTTATTTTAAATTAACCTAACCTGATTACTACTTTTCTTTGACAATTTATCATACACTCATGTAAAACCTTTTACCCGATTGTACAAAAAAGGAGGGTAATGTTTTTCGGGTGTATGTATGTCTGTTTCTTTGGATGAACCTGTAGCCTAAACGCTTTAATGATTTTGGAGTGCGAGGTGTCGTTAGGTTCGTCTTGATTCCCTGAGTGACATAGCTTGTTTTACCCGACTGTGCAAAAGGGAGGCTAATTTTTATGCAGTCGGGTTTTTTATTTTAAATTAACCTAACCTGATTACTACTTGCCTTTAACAATTTATCATACAACCTATTACCCGACTGTGTAAAAAGGAGGTCATTTTTATGTTATTACACCAGCAACCGATATGGTAAATTTAACCCTCCTTTTTTCGTAGTCGGGTAAGGAGTTTACTAGTATTTAAGCTTTCTATGAAATTCGTTGTGTGAAAGAAAGTTTTTTTCACATCAGGTGAACATAGTAATTTATTGTACCATAAATAAATGTATTCAAAAATAGTTTCATTGTTATCGGTGTCTTTCATTTCGCAGTTGGTCGATCAGTAGAAAGATGTCTCAATACCGATTGTGAACAGAGGGTACTATTGTATTTTTAAGTTATTCATCTTGTTTTCAATGAAATAGGAATCGGGAAGTTCTATAGCAAGCAATTTACAATGCTTTTATTGTTGCGCTTCTATTTAATTTCGCAGATGGCTGCTCACCAACAAATTCTGAATCTTTTGTGTCAAACGACGAAGGTGGTCCATTTTTGAATTATATTTTTGCGTTAATAGCGAACAGGTTGTAACATGTATGTTACAGCGCAGGTGTTGCGAAGATACACATTCCTTTGTTATTTTGTTTGATAGCTGCATATAAAAGCAAGTTCAGACAGTTTAATCTCATAATATTTTAGACAGTCCTCGACGAATCTAAGTGCGTGATCCATACGTGGTGTCTGTGATTTGTAATAAAATCTGTTGCAGTAATGGATGTAAGTATTACCCTTGATACAAGTAACTATAACGTGTGCCATTCATCATCATCTTATCAGCCACAAATCGTCCACTGCTGAACAAAGGCCTCCCCCAAGGATTTCCACGACGTCCGGTCCTGCGCTGCCCGCATCCATCGGCTTCCCGCGACCTTCACCAGGTCATCGGTCCACCGCGTGGGAGGCCTGCCTACGCTACGTTTTCCGGTGCGCGGTCGCCATTAACATACCTAATTTTCAATTCATTCGTGTTTTGCTTTGTTTACAAAAGTAATTTTGTTTTATGATAGGTGATATTTACAATGTAAGCTCTGCAATGGAAATTTCTATGAATTCATAAATCAATGTAGGTAGTTAGTCGCTCATTAAACTTATTGTGTCTTTGTTTTCTAAATGATACCTAATGTGTTATCTCTGCGCTATGAAACATATAACCAATTTGCTGTTTTTATTACAGGATAACGATTACACATTCAAAAATTACTATTTTCCGGCGACGGTATCCGATGAAGACGAAACAAAAGATATTATTATGAGGCCACAAAAAAACAAAGTGAAAAGGACAAACAATATTGACATATTCTTTGAGAAACCCAAAAAGAAGAAGAAAGCGATACCAAAATCTTCATGCGTAGCACATACATGTAGTGACGGTTTGTCTTACATAGTTTCAAATGAAGGTGAATCAGCAAAGGCGACTCACTTCATTAAAATTGAAATATATGATATGGATAAAATTCGTGACCTCGCACCGACTGACTACTGGAAGAACGTTGATGTACGTCTTAAATATTACGTGCAATCGGACGACGATAAACATTTTCAAAGCACGCAAGAACTTATATTCAACGTCACTAAAGAACTTGCCTCAACTCTGAATTGTTCCAAGTATTGCATTGAAAGCAAGCAAACCGAAAAATAATAAGACGCGCTGTTTGTGACATTCGTAGCAAATAATTTAGTATAAGTCATTTTTTTGCATCGTATTCCATTCAAGCCCCCCGGAGAATCACCACGGACAGAGCCCCACAGCGAGGACAAATAAAAAGGACTCGACGGCGCAGCGTTCATTGCATATTTGATCGTTCACCAACATGGAGTCCAATCTTACTAACTCCCAAATTAACGCAGCATACGAAGATGCCTTACTGTACGAAAGTGTGGAAATTCTGGAGGAACAACTCTGCATCAACAATGAAAATATTGCGCAGGAGTTTATGAAGCTGTGCAAATTGTAAGTAATTTGATTTATTTACTATTCTTATTTTACTCAGGCTAGTCAAATTTTTCCCATGCTCGGTACATTTTCCCACGGTGCTTATTTCTCAGGCTAGTCAAATTTTTCCCATGCTCGGTACATCTTCCCACGATTATTATTTTGCTATGAATGCCTTTTATAAAGTTTAAACACAACGCAATTCAACAAAGAATAAGTTGTCTTTAGAATTACTTTTAAATGGCTGTTTGTATTTCTTAGACAAAAGCGAAGCTTTGTCTGAAGAATATTTCCTGCGGTAGTTATGTTTTTCCCACGTATTATTTTTACTCGACTGTCTCAAAAGGATGGTTATGTTTTTCGAGTGTATGTATGTAGATTTTTATTTTCAACCCGACTGCCTCAAAAGGATGGTTATGTTTTTCGAGTGTATGTATGTAGATTTTTATTTTAAACCCGACTGCCTCAAAAGGATGGTTATGTTTTTCGAGTGTATGTATGTAGATTTTCAACCCGACTGCCTCAAAAGGATGGTTATGTTTTTCGAGTGTATGTATGTAGATTTTTATTTTAAACCCGACTGTCTCAAAAGGATGGTTATGTTTTTCGAGTGTATGTATGTAGATTTTCAACCCGACTGCCTCAAAAGCATGGTTATGTTTTTCGAGTGTATGTATGTAGATTTTCAACCCGACTGCCTCAAAAGGATGGTTATGTTTTTCGAGTGTATGTATGTAGATTTTTATGTTCACTGTTACAGCCTGAACGGCTTGGAGGATTTTAACGTATGGGGTATTGTTAGATTCGTGTTGATCCCGTGAGTGAAATAGGATAATTTTTTAACCGACTGGCTTAAAAGTGGGGTTGTTTTTACCAAGTCGGGTTTTCAATTTTTAATGAATCCCTGAAGTTATTCTATGATAGCCTTTTGATCTCCATTTTTGGATAATGTCAATAAGAAATTTCAAATTGAAGGAACCAGCAAATTTTTGATGTGTGTGTGTGTGTGTGTGTGTGTGTGTGTGTGTGTGTGTGTGTGTGTGTGTATATGTGTGTGTGTGCGTGTGGGTGTGTGTTAACATATATTATGGAAGTAACCTTAAACATTAGTCAATATTTTTTGGTTTTTCTTCCATAGCGGTGGCGAGTTTCGTTTCCTTTTAAAAATGATTGAATTAACAAGTGATGAAATAAGTCTTTTCAATAAATCTGATATATTACAAAGATTTCACCGTTATATTCGTTTGTGGTACATAAGCTCGAAATTACCTCAGACGATGCTTGATGACTTGACTTTTAAACCATTTTTTACACCATGTTCAGGACACTTAACATTAAATAGAAACCTAGATGATAATTTGGATCAAATAGATGGAGTTTTACCAATGCAAGCTTATTGTGAACAATGTAAAAATCAGTTAATTGTTAGTGTATTTTTATATGCCCCTACCTTCCTAATTACTTAAATTTTCAAAAAAATATATTTCTTTTCTTTTTGTTATAGCTCAAATAATCAAGTTGGTGATGGACGTGCATTAAAAAGAAAACTCATCAATGAGGGTGCCTCGACCAGCATCAATGAGGGTGCCTCGACCAGCAAGGAACCACGTTTGGATCATCTAGCTGTTTCGTCGTCAAATGCCCCATCGTCTTCACCTCAAAATATAGAAATAAATGTAAGTACAAAAAATAATGATGAGATTGAATGTTCCGTGTGTAAAATAGTTGTTTCTAAAAGATTTTTATCGAGTCACTTAAAGAGTAATCAACACAAAAATAACTTAGTTAGCTCACACGAAGAATTACCAAACGTTCAAAAGATTGAATCTGCTTTCGGAAATAGAATTTTGACTTACAGAGTTTCAAATGATAATCCTACCCCTGCATTGGAATTTCAGACACCAGAGTTGTTTATGAAAAATATTAAAGACACAATATTTATACTATTAGATCGCTGTATTAAAGAACACGTGGTAATAAAAGTAAATTTTATATTAAGAGCAGATTTTGTTCAAGAAACAAAGGATTTAGAAAACACATTTGACTTTCAAACTTTTAATTATGTTTTCTGTCAAGGAGATAATATTAGCATTACATTTTTATCACTAGCAGAGGAAATTTCAAACAAAGTTAGTAATTTTGAATGTAAAGATAGCGGGTGGAGTTTGAGAAAAATAAAGCATTTGGATATGAATGTTAATAAGTTTGATCCTCTACATGGATCTTCATACATTGACTTACCACATGATATAAAACTTAAAAAGGCTGTCATAAATGTAAAAAATAAGGATCATCAATGCTTTTTATGGTCCGTGTTGTCAGCGCTGTATCCTACTGATAAAAATTCAGACAGAGTTACTTCATATTTACAACATAAAAATAAACTAAATTTCGATGATATACCTTTCCCAGTGAAAATTAAAGATATTCACAAGTTTGAAAGGTTAAATGACTTGAGCATTAATGTTTTTGGTTTGGAATATGATTCTGAAAGTAAAAGTCATAAAGTTACCGGTCCATTGCATTTCACAAAATCTCGAAAGTCGACACATGTAAATTTATTATATATTTCACACAATAATAAAAGTCATTATTGTTACATCAAAAATCTTTCACGCTTGGTTAGCAAACAAATTTCATCACGTCACATTGCAATGCATATTTGTGATGGTTGCTTATTACACTTTTCATCTGCTGATCAGCTACAAAAACACCAGCAACATGACTGTGCACATGTTCGTGTAGATTTACCATCGGACAAACGTTATAGGATGAACTGGTTTAGAGAGTCTGTCCCAGGAAATCAGATAGAATTTGATAAATATGAGAGACAACTCAGAGTACCTTTTGTAGTTTATGCTGACTTCGAAGCATTGTTAAATCCAATTGAAGGATGTGAGACAGATCCAAACAAATCATCAACTACAAATGTACAAAAACATGAAGTGTATAGTTTTGGATATTATATTAAATGTTCATTTGATGATAAGCTTTCAAAGTACAGAACTTACAAAGGCAAGGACTGTTCTAAAAAATTCATGACATTGTTGAAAGATGATTTACAAGAAATATGTAAAAAGAGAACATTTAAAAAATCTCCTTCTCCATTAACTACAGAGAATGAAACATGTATAGCTCAAAGCAAAGTCTGCTATATTTGTAAAAAAGAATTATTAAATGACTTTATAATTGACCATGACTGGTACACAGGTCACTATGCAGGTGTCGCTCATTCATTATGTGCGGAGAAGTATAGAACAGGAAACTTTGTTCCTGTATTTTTCCACAATCTTAGTAATTACGATGCGCATTTCTTAGTACATGCACTTAATTTTGAAGAAGGTGAGATAGAAGTAATTCCTCAAAACAAAGAGAGGTACATCTCGTTTTCCAAACAACTAAAAATTAATAATCACACAATGAAATTGAGATTTCTAGATTCTTTTAAATTTATGTCAAGTAGTCTTGAAAAATTAGCGCAAAACTTAAAACCTGAAGAGTTTAGAGAGATGAGTTTGAACTTTCCAAACGAAGATGATTTTAAAAGATTGATTCGCAAAGGTGTTTATCCATATGAATTTATGACCTCGCATGACTCTCTTAATATGAAATCACTGCCACCCCCTGAAAAGTTCTATAATTCTTTAAATGACAAACATGTAACTGAAAATGATTACGCTCATGCAAAAGATGTTTGGAATCACTTCAAATGTAAAAATATGGGGGATTATTCTGACTTATACTTAAAAACCGATGTTTTGATACTTGCAGATGTGTTTGAAAATTTTCGAAATGTTTGTTTAAAGACATATGAGTTAGATCCTGCTCATTATTACACTGCTCCTGGATTAAGCTGGGATGCTATGTTGAGTTTTACAAAAGTAAGACTAGAGCTCTTAACAGACTTTGAAAAGATTGCTTTCATTAAAAAAGGAATTAGAGGTGGAATATCACAATGTAGTAATCGACATGCTAAAGCAAATAATAAATTCATGCCTGATTACGATAGTAATTTACCATCTTCTTATCTAGTTTATTACGATTCCAATAATTTGTATGGCTGGTCTATGTCTCAGCACCTTCCCACTGGTAATTTTGAATGGGTAGATTCTGATACCAATTTTAATGTTGCTGACGATGCAGACGAAGGTTTTATTTTAGAAGTTGATTTGGAATACCCTGAAAATCTACATGATTCACATTCTGACTTGCCATTTTGTCCTGAAAATATATGTATCAATGACAAACAAAAAAAATTGATACCTAATTTATTCAACAAAGAAAAATATGTAATACATTACCGAAACTTAAAACAATGTTTAGAAAAAGGTATGCGCTTAAATAAAGTTCACAGAATCTTAAAGTTCAGTCAAAGTGCATGGTTAAAAAAATATATCGATTTAAATACACAAAAGCGGTCCATGTCCTCTACAGAGTTTGAAAAAGATTTTTTTAAACTCATGAATAACTCAGTATTTGGTAAAACTATGGAAAACATAGAAAAAAGAGTAAATGTTAAATTAGTTGATCAATGGGGTGATCGTGGGAAGGTTCAGGGTGCAAAATCATTAATAGCTAAACCAGAATTTCATAGCTTAGCAATATTTTCAGAAAATTTAGTCGCGGTTCAGTTAAACAAAACAAAAGTTTTATACAACAAACCGATATATCTCGGATTTTGTGTACTAGATATATCCAAAACTTTAATGTACCAATTTCATTACGATTTTATGAAAAACAAATTTAAAGACAACCTGAAGCTGTTATACACTGATACGGATAGCTTGATCTATCAAGTTTTCACAGAAAATTTCTATTCTGACATAAAAGATGATTTAGAAACTCATTTCGATACATCAGACTACTCCCCCAATAATGAGTTTGGTTTCCCATTAATTAACAAAAAGAAACTTGGGTTTTTCAAAGATGAGAACAATGGAAAAATTTTCAAAGAGTTTGTTGGTTTACGTGCAAAAATGTATGCGATGGATGTTCAAAACAAGTTTACTGCAAAAGCTAAGGGAGTTAATAAATGTGTTACTCAAAGATTCAACTTAGATGATTACAAAAAATGTTTACTTCGTAAAACAGATAAAATTAGTACAATGTTGCGATTCCGCTCATTAAAACATACTATTTATACACAAAAAATAAATAAAGTCTCGTTATCACATAATGACAGCAAAAGGTTCTTATTATCAAATTCAACCGATACCCTAGCATGGGGACATTATAAAGTACGGAACATTCAATCCTAACATGTTTTTTTGTACTTATTTCTCATTTGCATATTTTAAATGTAATCCTATAAGTTAATATTTTTACTTGTCCTCTGCCATATTTGTACTTAGCAGTTCCTTAATATTGCTTTTAAATGTAAGATAGGCATGTCTCTTTTTATAAATACTGTGTAAAATTTTCATATTTAGTTATGTGATTTACTTTTAAGTTACTGATAATAAAGCTAATTACTTACTGATAAAAAAGCTAAGTTAAAATTATGATAAATAATAGATTATTTAATTTGATTTAACTACAGTTTAAACTTATCGAGAATGAATATTTTGTATAAAGAAATCTCAACATAGTTTCTATTGTAAGTTTTTATTTGTATTATTACCTATTATCCTAGAGGGATGATTTCAAAGCAAAGTTCCATTGCAAACAAGAGCTCTGACTTCACAGTTGTCACAGGAATGTTTGTTGCGGATACAATACATTACAAAAAATATTATTAGTGTTTAAAGCTTATTTTAATTTTATTGTGTCCCTTGAATATTATAATATAATCCTAAGAGTAAGCCCAAGCGTAAGTTTTTCATTGAAATAAAACATTTTAAATTATTCAACGGTTTGTTTTTCTTGATCGTTATCAATGCACCTACACTGATCTTAACAGCAATTCTAAATTAGGTTAGTCATTAAAAATAAGGTTTTAGCGTTAGTAAATATCACTCTCATTTTGGTAGTTCTTAAAGACGCACGCAAGTTATTACAATGATTCACTTTTATCATCCATTTACAACTATAGTTGCAGGACCTAGTGGTTGTGGAAAATCTAATTTTGTAACGAATTTTCTGAAATTTTGCAAGGATTTATGTGATGTAGAATTTGCAGAAGTAATATGGTGTTACGATGAGATGCAACCTTTGTACAATTTAGAAAACGTTAATTACAATCAAGGTATTCCAGACCTAAACATGTTCGATGGGAAACATCCTAAGCTTCTTATTATTGATGATCTTATGAGAGAATCAGATGGTCGTATTGTTGATATTTTTACAAAGGGAAGTCATCACAGGAACTTAAGCGTATTTTATATTACACAAAATTTATTTCATCAGGGTAAAGGACAACGAGATATTTCTTTAAATTCTAACTATATAATATATTTTAAAAATCCAAGAGATAGAACTCAGATACGATACTTAGCACGACAAGTATATCCGGATTGTCCGAAATTCATTGAAGAAGCTTATAAGGATGCAACTACAGAAGCTCATGGATATCTAATGATTGATCTTAAACAAAACACATTTGACATGTATCGTTTCAAAACTAAAATATTTCCTATTGATGAATATTGTTGGGTATATGTACCTAAAAAAGGATATAAATATAGTACACATCATGACATTTAGCTCAGTTCTATGTAATGTGTGAAAAGATAAACATTTTACTTTTTTATATAAGCACCTAGTATAAATATCATTTATTCAGTTGATGATAATGAGTGGAAGAGTAAGGACACATAAAGATTTTCTGAAAGCATTACTCACACTTAAAGCTAAGCATCGAGATGCATTATTAAAATCATGCGGTGAGGAAGAAATAAATTGCATAAGCGAGTGTATTTTCAACGTATTAAAGGGTAAAGTACCACTGAAGAGCCAGGATAAGACCAAGTTAAAAAAACACAAAAATATATTAAGAAAAATAGTGTCAAGAGGAAAAAAAACATTGAGAAAACGTATCATCATACAGAAGGGTGGTGCATTTTTACCAATTATATTAGGGGCTGTCCTCAGTAGTTTGTTGGGTGCTGTTTTATAAATTGAAAATGGAAAACACCAAAAAAATGATATTAATTGAACCTAGTGTAGTGGAAAGACTCAAACAAAAAGAGAACGCAAGTGAGGATACATTATCTCGATTAGATAAAGAGATGCGAAATATAATGAAAAGTAAATTAGAAGATCGTGAAAAATGGGCTTTATACCTTCAAACACTTCAGAGATATTTGCATTTTAGTGAAGCAAAAAAACACCCATTGAAATTACCAATAATTACAGAGGAAGAGAATGGTAATACTAGAAATACAATAAAAGATGATGCAGCTGTGCAAACAGATTTATTAGTTAAAGAAGAACCATTGAAAGAAGAAGTGTTCAATAAAAATTCTACATACACTCACTCTCATTTAATGCGATTGATCCCAAAAAGTTTTAAGAAGAAAGGTGAGGTTTTGTTAAACTCTTTAATTGACAACAGTGAAATAATACGTTGGGATGATAAAGGCTTGGTTTATTTACACAATAAACCGATTCCTAATAGTAATATCATAGATTTATTTCATGATACTCTAAGAAAATTAAAACGTCCGACCCCAATAGGAAGAGATGAGTTTTGTAAAGCATTGGTAGAAATAAGTGTGCCTTTACATTGTATTGGTAATCCGGATTTACGAGAACATATGAACAAGCTATATATACAAGATTTTAAAGAAACACCGAAGTCTGCAACATATAAAGAACTATCTTCAAAACGTAAACCCGCTGCTAGAAAAATTGCTTGGGAAAGATGGACACCTTACTAAATATCAATGAGATTTATTATGATGTTTCTCAACCTGCCGGCTACAGCAGCGTCAATAAGCTTTCAGAAGCCATGAAGGGTCACATGAATAAGAAACAAGTTCAAGACTGGCTGCGATCGCAAGAGACTTATACATTGCATAAACCGGTTCATAAGAAGTTTAAAAGAAACAAATACCTTTTATCTAATTTTAACCAACTATGGCAAGCAGATCTTACTGACATGCGTTCTTATTCTCAATATAATGATGGTTACAAATACATACTTTGTGTTATTGATGTATTTAGCAAATATGCTTTTGCTAGACCTATGAAAAGAAAAGATTCACAAAGTACTAGAAGTTGTTTTGATAGTATATTTACAGAAGCGAAAGCTACACCAATACATATACAGTCTGATAAAGGAACTGAATTTGTATCAAAAGAAGTAAGGAGTTATTTTCAAAGTAAAAATGTGAATTATTATACTACCAACAACCCTGATATTAAAGCTAGTATAGTGGAAAGATTTCAGAGAACTCTCAAAATGAAAATGTGGAGGTTTTTTACACATAGAAATACATACAGATATATTGATATTTTACAAGATTTACTGTTTTCTTATAATCACAGCTATCATTCAAGTATTAAAATGCGCCCATGTGATGTAAATTCTAACAATATTATGACTGTTTGGTGTAATTTATATGATAGAAGGAAAGACAGCACATTTAAACTGAGAACACCTCAGTTTCAAGTAGGGGACTTTGTAAGAATAACTAAATATAAACACATATTTCAAAAGGGTTATGAAACCAACTGGAGTGATGAGATATTTGTAGTGGCTACAGTTATTGATAGAAGTCCCCATACAGTTTATACTCTAAAGGATCTAAAAAATGAACCCATCATAGGAACTTTTTATGGCAAAGAATTACAAAAGGTTAGTTACAACCCCACCAATAAATATAAAATTGATAAAATTCTGAAGTCTAGGCATTCTGGTCTCAGAAAGGAACTGCTGGTCAAGTGGAAAGGTTATCCTAAGAAGTTTAATAGTTGGATACCAGCATCAAGACTTGAACAATTATGAACGGAGAAAGTTTCTATATAACACTGTTAAGTAATAGTTCAATGACATACTTTCCTGAAAACACTACATCAAGTTTTTATACTAAATTACCTAAATCAGTAAAATTGGAGGGGGAATGGGATGTTGGAATGGTTGAATTCCATTTTCCTTGTAATATATTAAATGTACAAGAGCCTGAGAATATTGTTCATGTAAAAAAAATGCAGAAATTAGACGGCGAATCTTTAGAGTTGCCTGTAGAGTTTATTACACACATTCCCGCAAAAAACTATGAAAGTATTGAGCATGTTTTAAATGAATTAAATAACAATCCTTTAATAAAAGGGGATGTTGAATTTAGCTATGATGGAATAGCGAAACGAGTTAAGGCTACAAGTTTAAATGATAACATTTTATCGATAAGTACTTCCACAAAATTAAGTTTACAACTGGGTTTTGAACCAAAACAAAATTTTATCAACGTAATGGGAAAGTACCCGGTTGACATATCATTAGGTTTACCATCACAGATGTTGATCTATTGTGATATCATTCAACCACAAATAGTTGGCGATGTGATGACACCCTTACTTAGGATCGTTCCAATGGATCCTACAAAATATGTCTATGGTGCTTATAAGATGAATGTTTTTTCTCCAGCACATTATGTACCCGTTCTACGAAGAGAGTTTGATGTAATAGAAATAGATATAAGAACGAGTACAGGACAAAAAGTTCCATTTCAGTTTGGGACTGCTTGTATTAAACTACATTTCAAGCGAATAAATTAATCAAAATGGGGTGTCCTTATGAGCATTATTACTCACACCAAGCCGGGTCAGGCATTGGTATTGTATATAGAGGGGCTAATCATCAACGCGGTCATGGCATTGGAAGTTTTTTAGGAGGTCTATTTAGATCAGTGCTTCCGTTACTAGCGGGAGGTGCTAAAGCTGTTGGGAAAGAAGCACTAAATGCAGGTGTAGGTCTTTTATCTGATGTTGTTAATGCACGTGATCTTGATGACAGTATCAAAACACGTTTTAAGACAGCTACTAGTAATTTGAAACGTAAAGCAGATAATAAAATGGATTCTGTTATGTCTGGCTCGGGTTATAAAATAAAGAGACCAAGTAAGAAGTTAATCAGTCGCTTGAAGACATCACGACGAAAGGGAGTAAGAAAAACACAAAAACATCGAGCTGACGACATATTTACATTTTAAAAAATGTCATTTTTACACCATAATTCTTCAGAATGTGTAAAATCAGAATTGGACCTCTTCGCCTTACCGTCGACACAAACAAGTATAGAGAGTGGACTGTGGATCCATTACAATCCAATATCTTCTTTAAGTGATGAAGGACCCATTGAATTTTTAGTACCAGGGAGTGGTGATGATTACATTGATTTATCTCATACCATGATACATGTAAAAGCCAAAATTTTAAAACAAGATACAAGTAATATTCCTGAAAGTGCTGTTGTGGCACCTGTGAATAATTGGTTGCATTCACTGTTTAGTCAATTAGATATATATATGAATCAAAAACTGGTTTCCCCACCAAACAATACATATGCTTACCGTGCATACATAGAAAACTTACTTAACTATGGTCCAGCAGCTAAATCATCTCACCTTACATGTGGGTTATGGTATAGTGATACAGCGAATAAAATGGATAATTGCGATGACGCTAACATCGGCTTCCACAAAAGGCAGGAATTAGCAAAAGAAAGCAAAACAATAGAAATGATTGGACATTTACACGGTGATGTATTCAACCAAGAAAAATTTTTAATTAATGGTGTAGAAATCCGGATAAAACTCGTGCGTACAAAAGAATCATTCAACCTGATGTCCACTGCTGATTCAAAGTTCAAAGTGAATATTACTTCCGCCGCTCTCATAGTTCGTAAGGTTAGGATCAATCCGTCAGTTTTGTTAGCGCACGAAAAGGTATTATCCACTACAACTGCTAAATATCCTTTGACTCGTGCCGAAGTTAAAGTTTTAACAATACCAACAGGTGTTCAAGGTAAAACACTTGATAATGTATTTCTTGGACAGGTACCGAAAAGATGTGTTGTAGGTTTTGTAAAAAATGCAGCATTTAATGGAACCTTAAACATGAATCCTTTCAATTTTGATAATCATGGCCTCAATTCATTTAGCTTGTATGTGGATGGACAGCAAGTACCATCTAAGACATTACAACCATCTTTTGGTGACTCTGTTTACACCAGCGCTTATCATACCCTGTTCTCTGGGATAGGTATTCACTTTCTAAATGATGGGAATGCAATATCAAAAGAAGATTTTGCTAATGGATACTGTTTGCTAGCTTTCGATATGACTCCCGACTTGTGCGCTAATTCTAGTTCGCACTGGAGTTTGATAAAGCATGGTAGTGTTCGATTAGAGGTTCGCTTTGATGCAGCTCTTACAAACACAATTAACTGTATAATATATGCCGAGTTCGATAACATTATGGAAATTAATAAAAATAGGGAAGTTTCTATTGATTATAGCAGCTAAATCAAGTAAAATTAGAAACCTATAAAACGCAAGACATTTTTGGAGGGCAATATTATTCTTCAATGCATAGCTGTTAAAACTCCTTCCGCATGTAAAAATGAATACTGAAGAAATACAAGAATTTATGAGCAAAATCAACCCAAAAAATGAATTTAACGTCTTTGCTGCTAATCGTTTACCATTGTGTGTCTCCTTACCAATATGTTTTATCAGCAATTTGGATCCTGATAACAAACCTGGATCACATTGGGTAGCTATCTATATAAATTCAAAAGGCATTGGAGAATATTTTGACTCATTTGGTCGCAAGCCCACGAAATATCATGAAACGTTTTTGAAAAGAAATACTAAGCATTTTTTTTATAATGTAAAAGTTGTTCAAAACTATTTGACCTCAGTTTGCGGTTATTATTGTTTAGTTTATGTTTATTATAGATCTAAGGGTATCTCTATGCATGATTTTGTGAGCATATTTACAGAAGATACATTTTTTAATGATTTTGTTGTAAGAGAAATGTTTTTGAGTATTTTTTCTGATTAATATGTGTGAAATGATTGAAACAAAAAAAATACTAACTAATGTTTGTATGATGTCAAAATAATTAATTATTACTTTAACTTCACTTATAGCACATTGTTAATTAGTTTATATTAATTTTAGATCTAGGGAATGTCACTGATGATTTTAGTTAATAGGTTTTTAAAATAAAATGCGTACTTTGAATTAACAAATAAAATGGTTTCATTTTGAACAAAAGCTATCCTTATTTATAATAATTGATAAAAATTAAAGACAAAACCGTTCAATAAAAGAAGCATTTATTAAAATAATATACATTAGGTATTTAATTAGGTGAATATAATGACGGTGATAAGGATGAATATATGGATGGAGATGTTACGATGTCTTCTTCATCTTCTTCTATGATCCTCCCTGAATATGTTGCAAAAGTGTCCTCTGTGCTTTCCCACGATGATGTTGCATATGTTGGGATGTACTCTTCATCTCCTTCTGTACTTCTTCGCAAAGATGACAATTGATAACACATGCATGGTGATATACTCCTCGAGTAAATATTTTGATTTGTCATAAACTCCTGCGCAATATTTTCATTGTTGATGCAGAGTTGTTCCTCCAGAATTTCCACACTTTCGTACAGTAAGGCATCTTCGTATGCTGCGTTAATTTGGGAGTTAGTAAGATTGGACTCCATGTTGGTGAACGATCAAATATGCAATGAACGCTGCGCCGTCGAGTCCTTTTTATTTGTCCTCGCTGTGGGGCTCTGTCCGTGGTGATTCTCCGGGGGGCTTGAATGGAATACGATGCAAATAAATGACTTATACTAAATTATTTGCTACGAATGTCACAAACAGCGCGTCTTATTATTTTTCGGTTTGCTTGCTTTCAATGCAATACTTGGAACAATTCAGAGTTGAGGCAAGTTCTTTAGTGACGTTGAATATAAGTTCTTGCGTGCTTTGAAAATGTTTATCGTCGTCCGATTGCACGTAATATTTAAGACGTACATCAACGTTCTTCCAGTAGTCAGTCGGTGCGAGGTCACGAATTTTATCCATATCATATATTTCAATTTTAATGAAGTGAGTCGCCTTTGCTGATTCACCTTCATTTGAAACTATGTAAGACAAACCGTCACTACATGTATGTGCTACGCATGAAGATTTTGGTATCGCTTTCTTCTTCTTTTTGGGTTTCTCAAAGAATATGTCAATATTGTTTGTCCTTTTCACTTTGTTTTTTTGTGGCCTCATAATAATATCTTTTGTTTCGTCTTCATCGGATACCGTCGCCGGAAAATAGTAATTTTTGAATGTGTAATCGTTATCCTGTAATAAAAACAGCAAATTGGTTATATGTTTCATAGCGCAGAGATAACACATTAGGTATCATTTAGAAAACAAAGACACAATAAGTTTAATGAGCGACTAACTACCTACATTGATTTATGAATTCATAGAAATTTCCATTGCAGAGCTTACATTGTAAATATCACCTATCATAAAACAAAATTACTTTTGTAAACAAAGCAAAACACGAATGAATTGAAAATTAGGTATGTTAATGGCGACCGCGCACCGGAAAACGTAGCGTAGGCAGGCCTCCCACGCGGTGGACCGATGACCTGGTGAAGGTCGCGGGAAGCCGATGGATGCGGGCAGCGCAGGACCGGACGTCGTGGAAATCCTTGGGGGAGGCCTTTGTTCAGCAGTGGACGATTTGTGGCTGATAAGATGATGATGAATGGCACACGTTATAGTTACTTGTATCAAGGGTAATACTTACATCCATTACTGCAACAGATTTTATTACAAATCACAGACACCACGTATGGATCACGCACTTAGATTCGTCGAGGACTGTCTAAAATATTATGAGATTAAACTGTCTGAACTTGCTTTTATATGCAGCTATCAAACAAAATAACAAAGGAATGTGTATCTTCGCAACACCTGCGCTGTAACATACATGTTACAACCTGTTCGCTATTAACGCAAAAATATAATTCAAAAATGGACCACCTTCGTCGTTTGACACAAAAGATTCAGAATTTGTTGGTGAGCAGCCATCTGCGAAATTAAATAGAAGCGCAACAATAAAAGCATTGTAAATTGCTTGCTATAGAACTTCCCGATTCCTATTTCATTGAAAACAAGATGAATAACTTAAAAATACAATAGTACCCTCTGTTCACAATCGGTATTGAGACATCTTTCTACTGATCGACCAACTGCGAAATGAAAGACACCGATAACAATGAAACTATTTTTGAATACATTTATTTATGGTACAATAAATTACTATGTTCACCTGATGTGAAAAAAACTTTCTTTCACACAACGAATTTCATAGAAAGCTTAAATACTAGTAAACTCCTTACCCGACTACGAAAAAAGGAGGGTTAAATTTACCATATCGGTTGCTGGTGTAATAACATAAAAATGACCTCCTTTTTACACAGTCGGGTAATAGGTTGTATGATAAATTGTTAAAGGCAAGTAGTAATCAGGTTAGGTTAATTTAAAATAAAAAACCCGACTGCATAAAAATTAGCCTCCCTTTTGCACAGTCGGGTAAAACAAGCTATGTCACTCAGGGAATCAAGACGAACCTAACGACACCTCGCACTCCAAAATCATTAAAGCGTTTAGGCTACAGGTTCATCCAAAGAAACAGACATACATACACCCGAAAAACATTACCCTCCTTTTTTGTACAATCGGGTAAAAGGTTTTACATGAGTGTATGATAAATTGTCAAAGAAAAGTAGTAATCAGGTTAGGTTAATTTAAAATAAAAAACCCAAATGCATAAAAATTAGCCTCCTTTTTGCACAGTTGGGTAACACAAGCTATGTCACTCAGGGAATCAAGACGAACCTAACGACACCTCGCACTCCAAAATCATTGAAGCGTTTAGGCTACAGGTTTATCCAAAGAAACAGACATACATACACCCGAAAAACATTACCCTCCTTTTTGAACAGTCGAGTATAGCCCTTAGCGAGTATCGAAGGCAGCACAATTGGTTCAAAACACAAAAGCAGGTAACATTGCTATTACAATAGGTTACCCGAATCCTCGAAATGAATAGACGTCGAGCGAACAATAGAGATAGTCGAGCCTCGATAACAATGGGGCTTGTAGCAGCGCAGATAAATGTATAAAGGCGTGCTCTGATCGTTCTGAAACTAGCGCCAAACGGTTTAAGTGGGGGGCAAAACCAAAAAAAAAAAAAAAACTTTTTTTTTTTTTTTTTTTTTTTTAGGGGAGGGGCATCTTTACTGGCGTGAATCGCGCCCCCCATGAGGGGAGTGGCCAGGGGTGAGCCAGAATCCGCGAATCCATACTACTGATGATGTATTTCTGTTGCCGCCATAACAACAAATACAAAAAATTAGAAAAAGTGAAAAAATATCTTCATACAAAAACGGGTTTTTTTTAAACATGATGACACTAGCGCTATATAGTATTATGATAAGGAACCCTTTGTACTAGCACCATCTAGTATGATGGTACGGAACCCTTTGTGTGCGGTTCTGACTCGCACTTAGCCGGTTTTTTAGAATTTACTATGGGTTCCTTGGTTAAAGTTGTTCAGTATGTAAATAGAACCCCTAGTCAACGGGTCCCACACCAATTTTTTTGCACCCTGTATATACCTACCCGGAAAATATTATTACCCTCCTTTTCTAAGGCAGTAGGGTTAAAAAAGTAAAATAGCTGTACAGTGATTACATCTACAATGTTTATCTCTCTTTACCCACTCCTATGAGAATGGAGTCAGCCCCTCCTCTAACTAAACAAAAAATAGAAACAGTCACCTAGTACCTTTAATTACGTAGGTAGGTATCTCAGTACTTAGGTAATATTCCACAGGTACACAAGATGCTTTAAGGTCTCAGGATAGGTCAAATGACAATATTCAATTCAAATTATTGAAAGACTGCGTAAAGCTATGACATGGAAAAAAATGTATAATAATTATACTTAAAGTTTAAAAAAATCGATTAATTGAATACAATTTTAAAAATATTACCACTTTTGATGTAAAAAAATATACCGTAGACCCTGTTTTTGGCATTAATTGCAAAGTTTCTCGAAAACAAATAGTTAATGTTGCATGAAACCAACACACAAAAATAGGTGACTTTAAGACCTTTCATTTTAATTGAACACTTTTTTAAAACTTATATGAAAGTATAGAGAAGTAATAAAAACTTCTAAAAATCGAGAATTGGGCGTTCGATTTCAACGTAATAGCCGAGTTGAAGCCCGCATTGATTCGAACTTAAAATGAATAGACTTACGTTCGATATTTATTTAACACGTATCAATCTGCTCGAATTGACGCATCTTAAAGCCTTAAGAGCGTCGGTGGCGTAACGGCCAGGTCCGCTACCTTCTGCCCGGGATATCGTGGTACGAATCCTGCTGCGTACCAATGTGTAATGTACATGTAATTTATATGTATATACATTTATCCGACGTTCTTACGGTAAAGGAAAACATCGTAAGGAAAGATTTCACACATTTTCATTTCATTTTTTGCAGATGCACACGTCTGCGAAGAAACTCGAAGTTTGCATGTGAAGTCGACCAACCCGCAGCACTGGGCCCGTGTGGTCGACTAAGGCTCGATCGCCCTAATTCAGGGAAGGCTCGAGCATATTACAAACAGCTTGAGCCTCTCGGTGGGGACATGTATAAGCTGATGTGACACACAAAATGGTATACGATACAGCACTACTAGGGTAGCTGACTGCATCAGAAATAAATTATGTAATGTTTTTCCCTAAATTGACCTGCCATTGAAATTTCAAAAACTCTTACTTATGTTGTTTTGCATGCGTTTTCAGTTTTCAATTGTACAAAATTACAAAATTAGTCCGTCAATGACGCGGATAAACTTTGACGTCACGCGTTCCTATTTCATACATTTTTAGGGTTCCTTACCCAAAGAGTAACAACGGGACCCTATTACTAAGACTCCGCTGACCGTCCATGTGTCTGTCTGTCTGTCCGTTTGTCACCAGTTTGTATTTCATGAACCGTGATAGCTATACAATTGAAATTTTCACAGATGATGTATTTGTTGCTGCTATAACGTCTAATACCAAAAAAATTAAAAAGTGAAAAAATAAGGGGGGTCTCTATACATCAAACGTGTTATTTTAAACGTGAATAAACTAGCGCCATCTAGTATGATGGTACGGAACCCTTTGTGTGCGGTTCATATTTGTGATTCTTTAATTCAGCTACTAAAACTGAACAACTTTCCCCAAGAAACAAAAAGTAATGCCATGTAAAATTTGCTATTAGCTGATTTAGTATGACAAGTATAAATATTTTGTTGCGAATTGTGTATTGTGTAAGTTTGAAAAGTTGTTCAGTTTCATGAGCAGAACCTACCCCCTTAAGAGCAAAATACAATAATAATAAAAAAAACTCAACATGGTCAAGTTTAATTTAATATCTAGCTCTTAACTAGATCACGTAACATAATTATATCACAGAAACATAAAATAAGGAAAATAGGAAAAAAAATCAAGCATAAAAAAAACTTAACCCGCCATCGCTGACGCTAATGTCTGTGAGACCGGGTAGTTAAAAAAATATATATTTTTGTCACCGTTCATCGAATTACACTGTGGTATCGAGAAGCTGCCTAATTCCACGCCCCCTACCGCCAGTCTACCCTGCGACAGTGACGCGGACCCACGTCATAGAGTTTTGGGCCCAACCCGGTTCGTGAGACCGGCGTCCCCAATTGTAATTAATTGCATTTTTTTGGTAGAATTATTACCGTTAATGTTACTTTATTTTATGTTTTCAATATCATAAGACTGACTAGCTCGTAGAACGGATGGCCGTTGGGGCAGTAAAGTTCTCGAGTGGTGACCGCGCACCGAAAAACGTAGCGTAGGCCACGGGAAGGTCACGGGAAGCCGCTGGATGCGGGTAGCGCAGAACCGGTCGTCGTGGAAATCCTTAGGGGAGCTTCGGCTTATATGATGATGATGAAG